>SNQJ01S0025403.1:37245-67656 GCA_010110895.2 Picea sitchensis
ATCTTCCATCTCTTAATGTATATCATTTCCATAAATATAACCATTTGATATGTCAGTTGAGATATATCCAAAAATATAAGGATATCTATATAGGTTCATTGATTCAAATGACCCATCCATCCAAAAATTTCTACTCAATAAAATGGTTAGCATTGGGCGCGGGAACTTGATCTGGTTTCTGGTTTTGCGATACGGAATTCTCAATCTCAACTGACATTCGGTAATGGAGATGGATGAGTAGGAATCCTTATGTTTTTGGGGGGTGAAGTTGACTGATAATAAAGCTCAACCTGTATACCACACATTGCAGCATTTAGAAACTTGGTCTCAAAGAATATGTGATCCTGCCACACATAGCAGCATTTAGAAACTTGGTCTCAAGTAATATGCGATCCTGCCAAAACCAGTCAATTCCAGACAATAGAAACAATTTTCCTTTTGATTTCAAACACCCACAATCAATGTATCTCGCTCCCTCCTTATATTCATTGGCTACAAACAATATATACGTATCGTCGGACTCCTTTGTCAACTTCTGGTCTATATTATCTGATCCTCCGCAGAATTTGTTTTCAGATAGTTCTGCCTTCATTATTCAACATTATCGCGCTATCTTTTTTCGATGAGCAAGACAGAAATCCCGTCATTACAATAGAGAAATCTGACTCAAATGATCGAAGTTACAAATTTAACAATATATTGCCAAAAACTAGAATTTTAAGACGATTTGATTATACATGTTTGTACTCACACTAAAAGGTTAATTCAAAGACGGATGGCTTAGATGGCCAAAAACGGAGGGCACCGCACCAACACACTTAGAATTTGTCTATCTTCAAACATTTAGTAAATAAGTAACAACCCAAAACCTAATTCAAGTTGTATGCTTTTTCTTCAATAATTGTAGAACCCAAAACCTAAAATTCAAGTGGTATGCTTTTCTTTAAATAAATAATTATAATTGAAACATTTAGTAAATAAGTAACAACTCAAAACCTAATTCAAGTTGTATGCTTTTTCTTAAATAATTGTAGAACCGAAAACCTAAAATTCAAGTGGTATGCTTTTCTTTAAATAAATAATTATAATTGTGATGAGAGTTATATATAAAAAAATTATTTTGAAAATATTTGATTGATTTTTTTGAAAATAATTTTTTATTTTTCTTTATGAAAAAAAAATATAAATTTTTATTCATAAAAAAAAATAAAATTATATTTTGCAAATGTTACAAGAGCATTTCATAAGAAGTCACGTTCTTTACAAGAGCATTAAGTAAACCTCTTGTCACACCCTTGAAGAAGGTTCCTCTCTGAATGAAGATAAATCATAAATCATAAATTGGATGGTTCAGATTATAAGGAAAAATAGAATGTCACTGTTTTATGGAGAAATTCAATGTCCAATAGTTGAAAATTGTGCTAAGTCCTTATAGAAATCAAAATTTTTAGATTCATATATCTTTTTTCATTCCTCCTTATTAGTTTCATTTGTCATCTTCTTTGTCCTCATTCATTTTGTGCTCATTCATTTTTTCAGGACCAACGATGTTCTCCATCTCTAGATTTGCAGAGTTCTAAGTTATGTCATTTTGATCTTTTACATTGTTTGGATCTCTTGGTTCACATTCTTTCCATCTTTTTGGTATAGTTTTATTACCTTTGTTCTTTGTTGAAGAGGAGTGTGTGTGATGATATAAAACATGGAGATGTAGTGGTTGTTGACAAAACCAACACCAAAATGTTGTAGTTTTATAATCAAGAGTCCAAACACAGGAGAGGAGCATTCAAACGAAGGGATATCCTTTGCACCGTAGGGAGTCTCCTTATGGTCGTCATGAGGGAAATCATTATCAACTACAGAGATGGCCCTGTGAATAGAATTTGGCTAGTTTCCTTCACCATTTTTTGCATAATTAGCATCCTCCCATTCAACCTTACAACCCGAGAGTTGGACAACTTCCTACCAATTTTTCATATTTATCTCTTTGCTGATGAGGGAGGGAGAAGAAGCAGAGACACTCTCCAGTGAATTAGACAACAACATAACTTATCTTGGAGGACAAGCCATTCTCCTTCCTAAGTTGCTTCCCCTATGTGAATGCCCATGGAATCAGAGACGAGGCATAGAGAAGGTAAAGTATTCTATGATTTCCCTCATATCATCAACAAGACTGCACATGACAATCCCACGAGAAGAAATTCGAATGCTAATCGAATGCTTCTCACTCTCTATAAATGGATGTTTCCCACCCTCTATAAGGCCTCTAACATCCAATGAAAGAATGTACGGAAAGCTAGATGGATGCGGTGAAACTAATGCCATCAAGGAGAGAGGATGAATATAATAATTGCTAACTAGAGCCATGGTACTTGCGATCAACATCACCCCGACTCTCTCACGCTCCAAGCGATAGGGGAATTTAGTGTTCTCGCTCGCGACATGACATGGAATTATTAACATGAAAATGCATGGAGAAATGAGCTCCAATGTGGACTCCCAGAGATTCTCCATCTATCCTTGAGACATGTCAAGAAGACACCCCATCTGAGGCAAAATCATAGTAAAACTATTAAATAAGATTATGAGATATAATTAAATAGTGTATATTTATGCCATGGGTAATTCAAAGTTGAGGTATTATATTTGGGAGGAATTCATTATTAATAATAAATTGGGTTTAAAGATGGTTTTCTAAAAAAAACTTTTTAGTGATTGTTCATTGAAGAAATTGTTAGTGTTTTTCTAAAAATTTATGTTATGTATAGAAAAAGATTAATATAAATGAAAATGTGAAAAAAAATAATTTAAAAAAATGGAAACATTAAACTTAATTATTAAAATAGTTTTATAAAAGCATGAAAAATATCATTGCTATCACATATTGTAAAAGGATAAAAGAAATTTCTCCACTACATTGTATAAGCCATCATTGACTTTTAGAATATAAATAAGAGCTTGGAGAGTGGAGTTTAAACATAGGAGACTCAATGAGAGAAACAATCCAACATCACATCTTAGTCACATGTCATTGAGTCTCAATATGCACCACTTATTATAGTTTCACAAGGGACTTCGAAAGTCTGAAGATGAAGGATAATGAAAGTGTTGATACTTTCATGAGTCAAGTAATGAGTGTTGTGAACCAACTCAAGCAGTATGGAGATGATGTTGAGAATAAAAGAGTTATTGAGAAAGTGTTGAGAAGTTTGCCCAAGAAGTTTGAACCTTTTGTGGTACCCATAGAGGAATTTAAAGATTTAAGATTAATGCAAATTGATGAATTAACTAGTTCTCTTGTTTCTCATGAGTCTAGGATATCTAGATATGAAGAATGATCAATGGAGCATGCTTTCAAATCCCAACTGCATGTTACCGGAGGCAAAGGAAGGTTTTATAATCGTGGAAAAGGAGGTTGATTTTTTGGTTGAAGGGACAACAAAACTGAATCAAAGTTTGAGCAGAAGTCCCAGCAGAATCCTCCTAATTTAAGAGGGAGCAGCAACAAACCCTGGCAGCAAGAAAATCAGAGGTATGATAAAACTAAAGTACAATGTTATTATTGTAAGAAGTTTGGGCATTTTGCTAATAAATGTTGGAAGAAACAGGCAGATGATGGAAAGCACTTTGCACATATCACAAATGAGACTGAGGATCATCAAAATCATGTGTTTCTGACCTGTAATGTCACTTAGGAAAGTGCAAATGATATTTGGTTTTTGGATAGTGGTTGCAGCAATCACATGACTGGAAATAAGGATTTATTTTCTTCTGTTGATACTAGTATTCAGTCTGAAGTAAAACTGGGAAATGACTGTAAGGTTACAGTTAATGGTAAAGGTGTAGTTCCAGTCTACACTAAGAATAATCAAAGAAGAAATATTGACGATGTTTATTTCGTGCCTGGTTTAAAATGCAATATTATTAGTATTAGATAGCTGATGGAGAAAAAGTACAGAGTCAGAACAAGGTATGTACAATCTATGATGAGTTACCCAACAAACAGTTGATTGCAAGAGTTGAGATGATCAAGAATAGAATGTTTCCACTTGTTATGAGAAATGATTTAAGTGGTTCTTTGAATGCTTATAAAGCTGGAAGTTTAGATGAATCTTGGCTATGGCATTTGAGATATGGTCATTTACATTTTGGTGGCTTAGATATGTTACAGAAGAAGCAGATGGTAAAGGGGTTTCCCTGTATCCAGCAACCTACAAGCTCTTGTGAGAGTTGTATACTTGGGAAGCATCACAAAGAGAAATTTGTTTCACGTGTTTCCTACAGAGCAAAAACTCCATTGGAAATTGTCCACGCAGATTTATGTGGACCTATGGAAACACCTTGTTTAAATGGCTATGTTTATTTTATGACTTTCATTGATGATTTCAGTAAGAAAACTTGGTTGTATTTGTTGAAACAGAAATCTGAAGTTTTTGAAGTTTTTAAGAGGTTTAAGTCTATGGTTGAAAATGAGAGTGGTCGAAACATTAAGATCCTAAGGTCTGATAGAGGAGGTGAGTATAAGTTGAATGAATTCATTGAATTTTGTGATCTTCATGGAATCAAAAGGTAGTTCACTGCTTGATATACTCCACAACAGAATGGAGTGGCTGAAAGGAAGAATTGGATCATCATGGACATGGCTCGAAGCATGTTGAAAGAAAAGCATGGACTTCAAATGAATATTGGGGAGATGTGGTTCTTTTCTCTGTTTTTATCTTGAATAGAAGTCCGACCAAGACCGTGAGGGATCGTGTACCTTAGGAAGCCTGAGACGATAAGCTTTGCAATGTTTCTCATTTCATAATTTTTGGATGTATTGCATTTGCGCATGTACCTGCAGAAATGAGGGGGAAGTTGGATGACAGAAGTGAGAGATGTATCTTTGTTGGATACAGTGAAGATTCTAGGGCATATAAACTCTACAATCCCATCACCCAGAAATATTTAATCAATAGAGATGTTTATTTTAAAGAAGATGAAGCCTGGGATGGAAGTATTGACAAATCAATTTTAGAGGGAGATTTGTTACCCTGTGAAGATGATGATGGTGCTGAGAAGGCTAAAGGAGCTGGAGAGTTGGTTCCACATGCACATATGCCTGCAGCAAGAAGTCCTACAATGGAAGCACCAGATTTCATCCCATCTCTATTTAGAATGCCAAGAACTCATGAGCGTGGTGAACCATCTGGACATGGTGGACATCAATTAGATTCACAGGTAAGTAGTGAATCAATTCCCACTTTAGCTTCATTGAAAAATAGATTTAAAGGTCATAAGAATAGAAGATTAAGAGAATTATATGATCAGAATGAAGAAGTAGATGAGATTTCAAATTTTTCATTAATGGCATGTGATCCTGTAAGTTTTGATGAAGTTGTTAAAGAAGATGTCTAGATAAAAGTAATGGATGAGAAGATTGATTCCATTGAAAGAAATAATACTTGGGATCTTGTAGATTTACCTGAAGGTAAAAATAGTATTGGCTTTAAGTGGGTTTATAAGACTAAGTTGAATACAGGTGGTGAAATTGAAAAGTACAAGGCAAGACTTGTAGCTCAGGGGTTTAGTCAGCAACCCGGTATTGATTACAATGAAACATTTTCTCCTGTAGCAAGAATTGAAACTATGAGGATGGTCTTAACTATTGCAGCTTGGAATAAATGGATCATGCATCAAATGGACGTCAAGTCTGCATTCTTAAATCGATATTTCGAAGAAGAGGTTTATGTAAGACAACCTCCAGGTTATGAGATTGATAAGAACAAAGATAATGTATACAAGTTAAGGAAAGTTTTATATGGATTGAAGCAGACATCCAGAGTTTGGTATAGCAAGATTGATGAAAACCTCATTAGTGTTGGATTTAGTAGAAGTCCAAGTGAACCAACTCTGTATACAAAGATAAATCAGATAGGTAAAATTTTGATTGTCTGTTTGTATGTTGATGAACTGATTTTTATTGGAGATCTATCTGTAGATGATTTTTAAAATGCCATGAAAACAAAGTTTGAGATGATTGATTTAGGATTGATGAAGTATTTTCTTGGAATTGAAGTGGATCAATCTGATGATGGCATTTTCCTTTGTCAAACTAACTATGCAAATGAAGTATTGAAGTATGATGCAACTCTCTATAAGAGGTTGGTTGGAAGCTTTATGTGCTTAGCAGCAACCACACCTGATGTCATGTTTGATACAAGTTTGATTTCGAGATTCATGGAGACTCCGAAGAGTACTCATTGGCAAGAAGGAAAGAGGAGCCTGAGATACATTGCTGGAACAATTGATTTTGGTATCCGATACACATCAAGCTTGAAATTTGAGTTGATCGGATATAGTGATAGTGATTTTGTAGGTTCCATTGATGACAGGAAAAGCACATGTGGTTATGTATTCAATCTTGGATCTGGAGCAATGGCATGGGAATCAAAGAAACAACCCATTGTGACTCTATCTTCTACTGAGGCAGAGTATGTTGCAACAACTACAGCTACATGTCAAGTTGTATGGATGAGAAGGGTCTTGAATGAATTATTGGATGACCAGAATGATGCAACCCAAATTGTCTGTGACAATAAATATTCCATTGCACTGTCGAGGAATCACGTCTTTCACAAACAAAGTAAGCACATTGATACAAGGTATCATTTCATTCGAGAGATGGTAATTGGTAAAGAGATTTCTATTCATTTCTGCAGATTTGAAGAACAATTTCCAGACATATTTACGAAGCCTTTGGGAATTGAATTATGTAAAATCCATAGAGGAAATATTGGGGTCTACAAGATGTAATGCATTGTTTACAACAATTTTGTTTTACATATTTTCAGTTCATTTTTCTAATGATTAAGAGGGAGTATGTGAGGATGTAATCATTTCACTGCCTCTGTGCAAATGGTAAATTGGTGGCTTGACCTTTCAAGAATCGAGACACCATCAAATAACAGTGGTCGCCTTAACCTTTGCAAGCCACGAGACACCATCACCGCTTAATTAAATATTTTAGAAGATCGAATGGGTAGTTTGTTAGGGTATATATACCTGAAATGGATTGTAATTTGTATGGAGAGATATTATTAATGAAAGCACATTGAATAATAAAAAAAAATTCCATTATGATATGCGCGCGGTGTTCTCTCCGTTGATACTCCATTTTTTTATTGAGTTTGTAAACTCGTCCGTTTGAAATATTAGCCTTATGCATTTCTCATATAATTTATTTGTTGGAGTGCGCGTAGTTTTATTGACTATGCAGAGTTAGTTTGCTTGACTGCGCAAAGTTAATTTGTTTTACTGCGCGGAGTTTATTTACTGCGTGGATTTTATTTACTGTGCGGAGTTGCGTCGAATGTTTGCATGAAACGAAATCCAAACTCCAATTTGTCTCTTTTTTCTACAGTGTACACAATTTGTTGGGGAGATTATTGTTGGGAAGCAGATATTCTTGCGGCATTCGAGGACACCATCCATGACGACGTGGATATTGTTTCAAATAGAACACTACCAATGCAGAACCAAACACTACTCATTTGCTTATTATGAAATAAGGTTACATTATATAAGCTCTGTGAGCTCTTAACAAACTCCTAAGAAATTGGATCTCAACGGATTTCTACCAACACGTATCCTAACAATCTAACAAAATACTAATTTAAGCATTTCGACATTATTATTCCAACTCTTCCCCTTAATGGAGAAATGGATTCTCTACCACACCTAACTGTTTCCTACATTCTTCAAAACACATCTTTCCAAGAGGCTTGGTAAAGATGTCAGCCACATTCTCAGTGGTATTACAGTAGGTCAAGTCAATTTCCTTCTCTTGTATCTTTTCTCTTACAAAATGATGTTGGATTTCAATATGATTTGTTCTAGCATGATAAATTGGGTTGTGTGCCAATTTAATAGAGCTTTGATTGTCACATTTGAGAATAGTTAGCTTTGTTTGCTTGCTGCCAATGTCTTCAAGAATTCTCCGTAACCAAACAGCTTCAAAAGTAGCATCACATAGATATTTGTATTCATCTTTTGTTGATGATAAAGAAACACTTTGTTGTTTCTTACTTCTCCATGACACAACCCCTATACCAATGTTGAATGCATATCCTGAAGTTGATTTCTTGTCATCAGGATTTCTGGCCCAATCTGAATCAGAGTAACCTGCCAACTCAACATCACAATTATCAGTATACATAATACCAAAATTAACAGTTCCTTTCAAATATCAAAGGACTTTCTTTGCATCTACCCAGTGGCTTTCAAGTGGCTTAGCCATGAACTGACTAAGGATTTTGACTGAATATTCTATGCCTAGTCTGGTAGTAGTGAGATAGTTCAAACTCCCCACCAACTGGCGATACAGAGTACCATTTGGCTCTTTAGTTTCATCAACACTAGATAACTTTTCATTATGTTCTAAAGGTGTTGACACTGCCTTGCATTCATTCATATTGAATCGTTTCAGTATTTTACTTGTGTATTTACTTTGAGTGACCATTGTTTTACCATCTTCTCTCCATATTTCCAGACCTAAACAATAATGTATTTCACCAAGATCCTTCATTTCAAACATCCGTGATAACTGAATTTTAATATCTTCAATCAAGTGAGAAGGATTGCCTGTTATAATCAAATCATCAACATATAAAGATACCAAAGCAACATTCCCATTTTCATCATTTTTGACATACAAATTAGGATCATTTTTTCTTTTCACAAAACCTTTATGTGCAAAGAATGAATCAATCTTAGTATACCAAGATCTAGGTGCTTGTTTCAAACCATATAGAGATTTCTTTAGTTTACACACAAGATCCTCTTGTCCTTTCTTTATAAATCCTTGAGGCTAGACTAAATAAACTTCTTCTTTTAAATCACCATTTAGAAATACAGATTTAACATCTAACTTATGTATTTCCAATTGTGTTGTGTAGCTAATGCAATCATGACTCTAATTGTATTTAACTTAGCTACATGTGCAAAAGTGTCCTCATTAGCAATTCCTTCCTTTTGTGAATACCCTTTTGCAACTAATCTAGCCTTGTATTTGTCAACTAATCTAGCCTTGTATTTGTCAACATTTCTATCAGCATTAAATTTGGTTTTATATATCCATTTACATCCTATTGGAACTTTGTTTTCACGCAGTTTTGTTAATTCCCATGTTTCATTCTTCATTATTGATTCATATTCTTCATTCATTTCATTTTTTCATTCCTAATGATCTTTAGCTTGTTCATAAGTACTAGGTTCTATAACATTCATTACTTGTGTCATGAATGCATAATCTTCATACCTGGAGAGTATCTGAATTGTTCTTGTAGACTTCCTCAGTGGTCCACCACTATCTTCACATTCACTTCTTCTTTTCTGAGGTGTAGGAGTGTTTGGAGTATCTTCACTACTTTCACCTTGTTGTTGTACCTGTTCGTGTTCATCATCTATATCAATTTTCACATGAACATCATTGTCATAAGGAGTATGCCAGACATCATACTTGCTTCTTTATCTGTAGTCTCATGAAAAATCACATCTCTGCTTGCTATGAGCTTATGTGAATTAAGATCAAACAGTTTGTATGCCTTATGATCATCATAATAACCAAGAAAAGTACACTTTACAAATTTTGCATCCAGTTTTCTTCTCTCATCTTTGGGAGTATGAGCAAATGCCTTTGAACCAAATATTTTTAAATGACCAACCTCAGGTTTATAACCATAAAGAACTTCAAAAGGTGTTTTTGAATCTAGAATCTTAATTGGACTTCTATTCTTTAAGTAAACAGTAGTGTTAATGGCTTCTGTCAAAAAACCATTAGAGATATCTTTACCTTTTAACATGTTGCAAGCACATTCCACTAATGTCTTGTTCTTCCTTTCAGCTACACCATTTTGATGTGGTGTAGAAGGCACTGTGAATTGCTGAATGATCCCATTGTTTTTGCAGTAGCTTTCAAAGGCTCTTGAGGTATATTCTCTACCTTGATCAGATCTGAGTATCTTGATGTATTTACCTATCTGCTTTTCCACCATAGTTTTGAATTCTTTAAAATATTCAAATACATCACTCTTTTTCCTTATGAAATAAACCCAAGTAAATCGTGATTTTTCATCAACAAATATAAAAAAATAACTCATACCACCAAGTGATAAGGTTTGCATGGGACCACAGACATCAGTATATATTAATTCAACTATCTCTCTATGTTTCTTCTCTTTATGCACTAGAAATTCTTCCCTATGTTGCTTACCTAGTGCACAAACTTCACATTCTATATGTTGATGTTTCAAAACATGAAGCCCTTCAACCATTAATTTATTTTGAAGTAACACTAAGTCATTTTGGTTAAGATGTCCATACCTGCGATGCCATAGCTCTTTAGTTCTCATTTTAGTAGATGTCAATGCATGATGATTGGACTTTGTGACATCAAGCTTATACAGTGTTCCAATTCTTGTCCCTGTGGCTATGATTTTATAATGATTTTGAATATCTTTCACAAAACAATGATACTGCATAAATTCTACTTTCAGATTTTTATCAGTTATTGTTGAAACATAAATCAAATTCTTTTTTATGCCTGGAACATACAACACATCATGAATCTGTCTCTTTTGGCCATTAGGTAAATTTACACATATTTTTCCATGACCCTGAATCTTGAGAGATCTGTTATCTCCTAAATATATGTTTGTTTCATCTTTACTCTCATGATATTCATCAAACCACTCTTTGACACAAGACATATGGGCTGAGGCACCTGAATCTATAAACCATGCATTGTCATCATCACTTTTTGCAAACAATACAACTTCTGAAATTAACAACTTTAAAGTCTGAAAACTTTCATTGGTGGATGTTTTAGTTGTGACATAATTTCCATTATGTTTTCTAAACTTCTGTTTGGATTCATTAGCTTTTATTTTATAACAGTTTTTAGCATGATAACCAGGTTTCCCACAGTAAAAAAAAACCATCATTTTTCTTATAAAGAGAATGAGATTTTGAGTAAGTCATACCTCTGTTTCTTGGTTGAAACTTGACTGTTATGTTTCTGTCCCATGTCTTGCCCTGGTATGGTTGGGCCATCAATGCTATGCTAATTCTGGAGTGTGAAAGTCCATCTCAAACACCTTCATTCTTCCTCTTGTAGAAGAATCCCTGTTAATTCAATAAATGTAGGGGGCTTTTCTCTACCTCCTAGACTTGAAATAAAGACATGATCATCTCTAATTAATTCTTTTAATGTAATAGTTACCATGTCAGTATTTGAAATAGTATCACCAATTGCACTTAACTGATCACATTAATCCTTAATACTGGAAACATAGCTGGTGATATTCTCAATGGAGAAACCATGGTATCCTCTAGTTTATGGAGGAGACGCAATAAATGTCTCTGCAGGTTTTCATTCGGAACAATCCAGGTATCCATGATTGAACATGATTATGATACGATTTTTCTTTATCAGGTATGCCATTTATAGCTGACATGAGACCTAATATGTAAAGATTGAACTCACAGATATTGCTCGGAAAATTCATTAGATCGCAATAAAGTGGCTGGAAAAATTGTAGTCTGTGATGAGGGAGGTGGAGGTGGAAGCTTCCTGGCTGGAGGAAAGGGAGTCATCGGGATATTTAGCACTCCTTGCGACGCCTCGCATTCTTCCATCATTCCTTCAGTCTGGATACACAGCAATCAAGCAGATGAACTCAGAGCCTACATGAATTCCACCAGGTAAAAGATGATAGTCTTTTCCTTGTTTATATCTGGAGGGGATTGGGCGAGAAGTAGATTAATCTACTCGGTATACTTATACAGATTTGAACGGGTCATTAATAATTAACAATCGGCGAGCACGCAGCCTTAGTATAGATTTATGATAATTTATGGAAGTAAATTCATTTTTGTAAATTCATATGCATGCAATTATACGAAGGAGGTTGCTTTGACAGGTTTTTTACTGTGTAATTTGAATAACTTGTTTTAGGCTGGACCATTAAAGTAATAATTTCGATGGACTTATTCATACATTCAGGTCTCCAGTTGCAACTATACTAAAAAGTTATACCCAGAACGAATTGCCTGCACCTGTAGCTGCTTCATTCTCTTCACGAGGACCAAGTCCAATCACTGAAAGTATTCTCAAGGTAAGCTTTGATAGTTCTTGGAATTCAATCTATCTTATTAGAAGTGCCCTTGTAGCGATTTCAATTAATGCAATTCTCATGTGTGAATAGCCGGACATTACTGCTCCAGGGGTGGACATCCTGGCTGCATGGTCAAAAGCTTCAGCTGTGACAAAAAACAGTGAAGACAGGAGATTGGTGAATTATAACATAATATCTGGGACATCAATGGCTTGTCCTCACGTATCAGGAGCTGCCGCCAACGTCAAATCCTTCCACCCCGATTGACCTCCCTCTGCGATCAAGTCGGCCCTCATGACAACAGGTATTCTATTGCTTAGATTGCATGCTCTTAAGGCAGGCTTACATTCTAATCAAATTCCATTGATGCAATATGGCACAGCTTCTCCCCTGGATCCGAACTACGCTGGCAACGAAGACAAAGAAGTGGCATACGGTTCTGGTCAGATAAATCCAGTGAGGGCCATCGATCCGGGGCTTGTATACGACGCCAACGTTAATTCCTACATCGACATGCTCTGCAGTGCAGGTTATGACACTGCTCGTCTACGTATGGTGACCGGAGATAGTAGCACTTGGTCTGGGGCTCCTAGAATGGCAGTTACAGCACTTAATTAACCATCCATGATGGTTGTTGTGAAGGGTGGAGGGCGTATTTCCACCAAATTTACAAGAACATTAACCAACGTTGGACCTGCCCATTCCACATACAGAACCCTAGTCGAGGCACCTTTCGGAGTGAGGATAACGTTCCAGCCAAGCATTATTGCATTCACCTCTGCAAATCAGAATCTAGCTTTCATTGTGAAAGTTCAAGGGATCAATGCAAGCATACCGAAGAACGCAGTGATATCCGGCGCCCTAACTTGGAGATATAGTAATTACAGTGTGAGAAGCCCAATCGTTCTCTGCAACATTATACTTGCACAGTAGCGGCTCCACGGCATGAACGTACTCATTATCATACTCCAAATAGTTGCTTCAGTTTATAGCGTCATTGATTCCATCCCCATATTATTCCATTATTATTTATTGGCTAGTGCATTTGTTTCCTAAATCTTTACAATTTGGTGTTATTTTAGCCAGAAGCGCATTTTATAAGATATCGCAATTTGGTGTTATTTTCTCTAAAACATCATTTTCCAGTTCAGTATGACGAGATTGTGAAACTTTTTCTTATTGATAAATCCAAATCTCAATTGGTCATATATCCATGAGAAATCGCTGAAAGTTTCCAGAATGTAAATCTTCCATCTCTTAATGTATATCATTTCCATAAATATAACCATTTGATATGTCAGTTCAGATATATCCAAAAATATAAGGATATTTATATAGGTTCATTGATTCAAATGACCCATCCATCCAAAAATTTCTACTCAATAAAATGGTTAGCATTTATTAGGTTTGTGATACCCAGTATCAAATTGGGCGCGGGAACTTGATCTGGTTTCTGGTTTTGCGATACGGAATTCTCAATCTCAACTTCAAAGCCTGCAACCCTCTGAAGTGTAGAATTCGGTAATGGGGATGGATGAGTAGGAAACCTTATGTTTTTTGGGGGTAAAGTTGACTGATAATAAAGCATTGGATAAGGACTCAGATTCTGATAGAACCGAAGCTTCTGACCAAACATTGGTCTCAAATAATATGTGATCCTGCCACACATTGCAGCATTTAGAAACTTGATCTCAAGTAACATGCGATCCTGCCAGTAGACAATAGAAACAATAGAAAGAATTTTCCTTTTGATTTCAAACACCCACAATCAATGTATCTCGCTCCCTATATTCATTGGCTCGTCGGACTCCTTTGTCAACTTCTGGTGTATGTTATCTATACTCCGCAGAATTTGTCTTCAGATAGTTTTGCCTTCATCATTCAACATTATCGCGCTATATTTTTTCGATGAGCAAGACAGAAATCCCGTCATTACAATAGAGAAATCCGACTCAAGTGATCGAACTTACAAATTTAACAATATATTGCCCAAAGACAACCAATCCAATTTTAAGACGATAAGACGATTTGATTAGCGTTTATAAGAGTTACACATGTTTGTACTCACACTAAAAGGTTAATTCAAATACGGATGTCTTAGAGGGCGAAAAACGGATGGCACCGCACCAACACACTTAGAATTTTTCATTTTCAAACATTTAGTAAATAAGTAACAACTCAAAACTTTTTGCAAGTGGTATGTTTTTCCTTAAATAATTGTGATGAGAGAACTCAAAACCTAAAATTTAAGTGGTATGTTTTTCCTTAAATAAATAATTGTGATGAGATTTATATATAACTTTTATTTAAGTAACAAAGCAAAATCTAATTCAAGTGGTATGTTTTTCCTTAAATAATTGTGATGAAAAAACCCAAAACCTAAAATTCAAGTGGTATGTTTTTCCTTAAATAAATAACTGTGATGAGATTTATATATAGAACTTTTATTTTGAAAATATTAAATTGATTTTTTTGAAAATAATTTTTTATTTTTCTTCATGAAAAAAAAATATAAGTTTTTATTCATAAAAAAAAATAAAAAATTATATTTTGCAAATGTTACAATAGCATTTCATAAGAAGTGGGAAAGTGTACTTCCTACTTCAAAAATATATGTGATAATATTAAAAATTAATGAAACCTCTTGTCACACCCTTGGAGAAGGGATGGTTCGGATTATAAAGAGAAATAGAATGTCACTGTTCTATGGAGAAATCCAATGTCCAATAGTTGAAAATTGTGCTAAGTCCTTATAGAAATCAAAAGTTTTAGATTCATATATTTTTTTCATTCCTCCTTATTAGTTTCAGTGGTGGTATTCTTTGTCCTCATTCATTGTTTCAAGACCAACGATGTTCTCCATCTCTATATTTGCAGAGTTCTAAGTTATGTCATTTTGATCTTTTACATTGTTTGGATATCTTGGTTCACATTCTATCCATCTTTTTGGTATAGTTTTATTACCTTTGTTCTTTGTTGAAGAAGAGTGTGTGAGATGATACAAAACATAGAGATGTAGTGGTTGTTGACAAAACCAACACCAAAATGTTATAGTTTTATAATCAAGAGTCTGAACCCAGGAGAGGAGCATTCGACCGAAGGGATATCCTTTGCACCGGAGGGAGTCTTCTTATAGCCGTCATGACGGAAACCATTATCAACTGCAGAGGTGTCCATGTGAATAGAATTTGGCTAGTTTCCTTCACCATTTTTGCATAATTAGCATCCTCCCATTCAACCTTACAACCCGAGAGCTCGACAACTTCCTACAAATTTTTCATATTTATCTCTTTGTTGATGAGGGAGGGATAAGAAGAAGAGACACTCTCGAGTGAATTAGACGACAACATAACTTCTCTTGGAGGAAAAGCCATTCTCCCTCCTAACGTGCTTCCCCTGTGTGAATGCCCATGGAATCAGAGATGAGGCATAGAGAAGGTAAAGTATTCTATGATTTCCTTCATATCATCAACAAGACTACACATGAAAATCCCACGAGAAGAAATGGGAATGCGAGTCGAATGGTTCCCACCCTCTATAAGGCCTCTAACGTTCAATGAAGAAATGTGCGGAAAGTGAGATGGAGGGGGTGAAATTACTACGATCAAGGAGACATGACGGATATAATAATTGCCAACTAGAGGCATGGTACTTGTGATCAACAACACCTCGATTCTCTTACGCTCTAGGCGATAAGGGAAGTTAGTGTTCTCACTGGCAACTTGACATGGAATTACTAACATGAAAACGCATGGAGAAACGAGGTCCAAAGTGGACCCCCAGAGCTTCTCCATCTATCCTTGAGACATGTCAAGAAGACACCCCATCCGAGGCAAAATCATAGTAAAACTATTAAATAAGATTATGAGATATAATTAAATAGTGTATATTTATGCTATTCAAAGTTGAGGTATTGTATTTGGGAGGAATTCATTATTAATAATACATTGGGTTTAAAGATGGTTTTCTTAAAAAAAAATTTATTGATTGTTAATTGAAGAAATTATTAGTGTTTTTCTAAAAATATATGTTATGTATAGAAAAAGATCAATATAAATGAAAATGTGAAAAAAATATTTTTTAGAAATGGAAACATTAAACTTGATTATTAAAATAGTTTTATAAAAGCATGAAAATGTCATTGCTATCACATATTGTGAAAGGATCCAAGAAATATCTCCACTACATTGTATAAGCAATCATTGAATTTTAGAGTAGAAATAAGAGCTTTGAGAGTGGAGTTTAAACATAAGAGACTCAATGAGAGAATCAATCCAACATCACATCTTAGTCACATGTCATTGAGTCTCAATATGCACCACTTATTATAGTTGCACAATGTTGGTATCTATTTACTTTCATTTATCTTAACTGTTTTTATTTTTTGGTTCTTTTCTAATTAAAATTTCTATTTTCTAACCTTGTGTGAACTGTAGAAGAAGAAGTGGTTTTCTTGAATAACTTTTGAGAACTTAGTTGCTCAAAAGAAAGTCTAAGAACCTTGTGGGCACTCTTATTTCTATGGTAGAGGGAACAATGGTCTTCTCAAATCTTCTTGAGAACTTTGTTTCTCAAATGGAAGTACTAGAACATTGTGGACACACTTATTTCAATGGTAAATGACACAAAAAGGGTTGAGTTATTAGTTGGGGGTCAATGTTGGAAGACTTGGGTTGAGGTATATGGTGGAAGGATTTATGGTTTTTTTTTTTGAAGGAAAACCTCATAGGATCCAAAATGATTGAGTTATTATTTGTGTGTAAATGTTGGAAGAATTTATTTAGGCCATATTTTTATTTTTTACAAAGAAGGTCTCATGAGATCCCCCTATTTTCCCAGAATACCTGAATATGCCTTGGGGAAATGGTTCAACCGATTGAGCTAACTATTGGAGATTTTATGCAGAGATGTTATTTTCACATACATATTAAAATTTAAAAATTAAAAATATAAAAACATTATTTAGACAAAACCTAAGAATTTTTGTTTCTCATAGCATACCTATTTCACATTTTTCATTCTTGTAACATAGATGTGTATTCATAGTTGTACACCTTGTATATAATTTATTTAGTCACAAATATATAATTAGGGCACGTAGATCCATAATTCCCCCATGTGTATCACTGTTAAAGATTTTATCGCTACTACAATACAAGGTTCTAGCATTGTTGATGCCATGGAAAACCTAGCTTAGTGTTTTTTCCTTAGCATGCATCGTGATTGGGAATCATGGTTGTATCAGTATTGTATCAAGTGTGTGTTGTGATACAATGCCAAAAACACTTAAAAACTTCCTTGCATTGGCTAGCATTATAATTTGCATCACTTGGGTCAAAGTTGCATTAGGTTTATGATTTATGCATCAAACATACTCTGTAAGCATTGAAGTAGGGTCATATGCATCACAAATGTGACATTGAGGTTGCATCCATCATAAAAAATAAAATTGACTTTTTTGTAAAATTGTTTTTGTTTTAGCACACCATTTCAATGCCATTTTCCCAAAGAGTTCAAATTGATCTTTAATGGGAGGGTTCTCAAAGACATGCACTGTAAATTTGGTACTATTGATTTCATTCATTGTATAGTACAACCTTCTCATTATTAAAGGTTTGTAATTTTTTTATTGTGTATATTCAATATGTTTTCACATGTCGAGTTTAAAAATAAATTATAGGAACTTAAAAATATTTCATTCATAGCAATTTCTTAATTAATATTTTCTTATTATTATGAAAAATAGTTGAATAATGTAAAGATATCTTGAATATGGATGTTCATGTGTCCCTCCTCCATGACTAGGGTTTCAACCCTAGTCGTCGGGAACTATTCTTGAAAGTTGTCTCTGCTCATCCATCCATGGATTAGAGCTCCCCTCGACCTGGTTTCCCTAGTTGGGGTTTGGATTCTTATTTACCAAACCAATTTTCCATGTCTCTTATCACCCATAACTCAGATCCACTACAATTCATAAGATGTTCTTTCATGACGTTGTTTCATCTCTAGGAATTCATGAATTCAACCAATGTTCCTCATGTTATGCTTATATGGAAATGGAAAATTTTGTTCCCACCATTTTGTGGCTAAGGAAATCAAGGATTTGTTTGAATTCTACCAAAATTATGAGGTCATATGTTCATTCACTGAATTGTTGTGTTATTCGGTATATTTTCATAATTGGGTTTCTTGAAGTGGGAAGCCCCTTTTATTAAAAGAAGCTCATATTTACCTATATGCATGCAACTTCTTTATTATAGAATTTGATGCACTTGTTGATAGCGGAAATATTTACAAATCTAGTCCATGGATCTAGGGAATTGTTGTACTTTTCATGAAGCCTTGGTATCCAAAATTTGATCCCTCTATGGATCACATTTATCCTGGACCTTGCTATGGGTAAGGGTCCTCAACGTTCCCCTTCAATTTTGGCCTCTAAAGACTCTATTCAATATTACAAATGACATCCAAAAATTTCACAACTACAACCCTAAAATGACTAAAAGATAATGCATGACCTTATGAGGATATGTGCCAAAATGGATCTCTCAAAAGTGATCCCCAAAGATGTCTAGTTGAATGTAGTTGAACATGTATGGAAACAAAAACTAAACTATGAGCATGTTAAAATTCATTGTAGATCTTTTTTGAGGTTGGGCACACAATATCCTCCCACCCTAAATGAAAACATATACCTGATTTGATGGAACCAAAGTGTGAAGGATCCTTTTTAAAAATGAAACAAAATTGAATACTACTTGGTCACATAGTGCTAAGGTGAACCATTAGTTGATACAAATCAAGAGCAGTATAGAAAAAGTCACTTTGGGTCAAGAGACAAAGAATATATAATTGTTACTCAAAGCCCCACTAATTCATGTGAGAGTCCTTTCCCCTTATAAATATCACTGGAACTCAGGGGACGATACACCCAAGGAAAAATAAAGATTCCATGGGAAACTTGACAACCACTCCAAGGCTTGCACTCATCCATATGGAAGAAGAAGAAGAAGTTAATTTGATTTACGATGCGTACACTATGCCCTAGGACTATCAATAAGTTTGGACTTAAGTTGTTGGAAAGAAATCTAAAAGGAAATGTAAATATGTAATTGAACATCTGACTCAATCCCAAACAAGAACATTCGTATAGAATTTTCTGTCGAAAATTATTGTTATTATCTTAGTTTATCAAATAGTATACATGTAGGTTTCAAAGAAATTATTAAACTGGAAGTTTCACAAAGTATATAGGTATATTCTTATATCTTTATCCTAGAGCATGTCTTCTAGTCATCATTTTTTATTTGTAAAACCCTATTGTACAATTTGTTCACAGATTTTTTATTAATTCAAATTTTAACTTTTTTTTTCCAAGAAAAAAATATGTATTTACATTAATATGAAAAACATATATATATATATAGTTAGATTCCCATGGAATTCATAGGTTTTGATGATCCCTTTGCATGTAATTCCTATGTCTAATTCATCATCACACCAAGAAATGAATTTTTCTTCTATCCAGTTACATGTGTAGACTCTTCAAAAAGACAAAAAATATTCAAAGTAGTGTTAGCAGGGAAAATCCCCCTATTACTATACTGGGTCAGAATATAGGCAGAGCACAAACTTCCATTAAAAGATATTCCTAATCCTAAGTTATCCAAAAACTACCCAAACAAAGAGAAAAAAGAGAAGAATGAAGACTAATAAGTGTACCTTAGTCCCTAACGTCCGATGAAAACTTCCTCCACCTTTGTAGTTTCCTAAGATGTGTGTCTCCTTCTGAAGCTGACCTGAAAGAACACTTAGGAAAAAGATTCTATAAATATGAAATATCTACTTATCAATGATAGCGTTCAGATTTAAATGTATATGTATTAAGAAATAAAGATACAAATATGCAATGAATTGGGACATGAAAAGAACTCTTATTCAAACTGAAGATTAAAATATTACAACGTTCTTGATCGGAAAAACTCTTCACGAACTAGGCCCAGGTTCCTCTTACTGTTGCTCCAAGTGCATCATTCCCATGCTTCCTCTCATAATCAACTGATCTCTTTGGGAAAATAAAAGGGATTGTATAAGGAAAAAAAGGTTGAAGAGGGAATGTTGAGGCAAAATCTTAGAAAGGGATGCAAAACTTGGGCTAGAAGGGGAATGGATTTTGCTAGAGTTTCTCTTTTCTCTTGCTTCATTTTGAAATGAGACCCCAATACCTCTTTTTATATGAAAAAAAGATGGTTATTCGGTTTGGGGACGGGCTACAATGGGTAAAATGGTTGGGAAACCTCCAATAGCCTATTAACACCCGCCAAAATCCTTGCAACTTTTATTTTTTGCAAATTTTAAAGGTAAACGCGGGTTGTCTAGTATGAATCTAGCGTGTGTACACAGGTAGTAGTGGAGAAGGGCACGTACATTCTCCAAAAAATGGTTTTTTTAAGAAGGATTCTCAACAGTAATTTGGAAAATTGTGTAAGTGAAAAGGCCAATGCCATGTATACAAAGGTAGGGAAATTTTGGGCTATAATAGATTCCCCCTAATGTTTGAGGTCAAAAGAGAAACTAATGGCCAAAATACATTAAAATATCTTTACCAATGGGAAGGTGCAAAGTTGAGTGATAACGGGACAACAGTACTAGAGTGCACTCAAAAAACACTCAAAGGAGACTCCAAACACTCAAAGGAGACTCCAACGAGTTCATTTTTCACAATTAGTCTAGTCAGATCGTAAAAGGGTTAAACTTATACCGAAAATATGTCTCCTCAAAACCATTTTAATGACTGTGATTGAGACAAGATCACTCGTCTATATTTTCAATTTTAAGGAGTTTGAAAAGAGCTTAACGATTGACTCACAACCTTTTTCTAGGTTTAGTCTCCTTAGCCCAAAAAAGTATAAAATATAACCTAGGAGAACTCTCTTGGAAGGACAAGTCTCATTAGGTGTACCTTTTGCCTGGATAATCTATTGGCTAGAAAAAGGGTTAAAGTCATGCCAAATAGATGTTCTATCTGGACCAATTAATGAGTGTGAAAGGAACAAGGTCACTCGACAATTTTTTCATATTTAGGGAGTTTTAAAAGAGATTAACTATGGACTCTGAGGGGGTTCCTTTTCCATAGGTAATATCCAAGGCTTGAAAAAGAGATAAACCAAAACCAAGGAGAATGTTACTTTTTTGAAAATTTAGTCCCTCAGGCTCGAAAAAGGGTTAAGCTTAAGTCTGAAAATACTCTCCTAGCGAACTGAATTTCCTAGGGAATACCTTTATTCCTAAAATTATTCATCTGGACCAAAAAACCAGTAAACTACCATCAGATAGATGTACCCTCAAATTTGAGTTTAATGAGTGTGAAGTGCAACATCGCTCGACAATCTTTTCATTTTAGAGAGTCTGAAAAAAGGATTAAAGAAGACTCTAGGGAGGCTTTTTTTCTCAAGTAATCCATACGAGATTGAAAAGAATAAATATAGTCTCCTTGGATGTTGCTTTCAAAATTCAAGCGAAATTGAACGACAACAAACCATTCTCATTAGGGAGTTCCTCAGGTATAGGCCAGTGAAAGATGAAGAAAAAGTATGAGGCTTCAACATAAAGTCATGGTGGCACTAAACATGACTCTCGTGCCTATGAAGTACTATGGCATCGAAACCAAATGGAAAACAAGGATATAACTAGGATTCCCATGGAAGGAAGGTTCTACCACATAAAGTACGACACACTTATCCACAAGGAAGGTTAGTGTCACAATTCAGTGGGGTCGATCCTAAGGCTAAATGAACCAGGAAACGGATAATGAAAAAAATGCTAGGAAAAAATCTAGCCTATATGCCATTTTCGAGGTCAATACCTGTTAGAACGGATCGATAAGATGAGAAAATATCAAAGAAAAATGTCTCCAAGATCTTGCATATAAGGCCAATAACACTCATGTAGAAGTTAATAAATCCAATATAGATAAAAACTTCAGAAAATAAGAGGTTCTATTGAATACAAAACTTGAAAACAACAAACATGGATTGTACAATATGGTACAAAGCATCGCATGACCTTACAACTCATGGGTGGTAGTATTTCAATTAAATCCTGATGCTAGGATCTAAACAAGAGTTCTTCAATAGTCAACCTGGAAGTCTCCCAAAAGGGAAGAAAACACAAACCACGGTGTAAGTCTTCTCATGGTATATAAACCATAGTCATGGCTTCAAGGATAACCTCATCTGGAGAGAATTCCAAATATGATAAATCACTCAAACGAGGAGGGTCGACAATCCCAAATGGGGAAGCAAACTGACCATATTCCATATGATGATGAAGGTTCTGGCCAGGATTGGAAGAGTCTATCAACGAAGAATCACAACCACAAGGGCTTGAGGATCTACAAACAATGAGATAGGACTCAAAAGGAAACTCAATATCAATCACACAAAGTGGGTGAAGCAAGGGTCTCGATTCCCCCATTGGATAAACCAATGGATCAATTACTGAGACCAAGTCTCATGAAGGAAAACATGAGTGCACAAGTTCCTGATAAGGAGCAATTAGACACCGAGGATAAGACACCACATAATTTATCTCTGTCGGGGTAGAGTCTACATGAATACTTTTTATATATAAAGAGGCATCCTGAACTAACACTGAATTAGCATGGAGATTATCGGATTCCAACTGGTCGATAGTGAAAATCCTTCCAGTGTGAGGGAAATGAATCACTCGAAAGAGTGTAGACATTGGACGTTCATAGCATATACATAATCACACCCAAGAAGCATATTGAAATATAACGGTCCTTGCACCATTATAACATCAACCAGGAAAATATTACCACCTAATGAGATAGGAAACTGAGGAAGAATCCCCAAATATTCACTAGGACATCTGTCAAAATCCAACAGCTTATGCGAAGCGGTCACAAGCTCGGGGGAACTGAAAGGTTTCCAATCCCAGGAGGATAAAATAATTTTGAAGTCTCCTTCATCTACAATACATCAGTAAATGTTTTTTGAATTAACTTCAACCCTTATTTGAAATGGTGTATAAGAAGGAAGGCGAGTCTCAACAAGGTCATTCCAATCAAAGGAAGCCACCCTAGGACTTGAAGGGGGTGTGATCGAAGTGGACAGAATGTCCCCTTGTTTTGAAAGTACTAAACTGGAAATGCTAAAAAGATGGTTGGTAGACACATCACTCCCCATCAGAAGAGTGGGATCAGCTAAATATTGCATCAGCATGACTAGTTTGGTAGACTCAACACTCTCCAAGAGAAGAGTGGGACCAACAGAATATTACATCTACGTGATCATTTTGTAGACTCGACACTCTCCAAGAGAAGAGTGGAATTGACAGTAGATTTCATCGGAATAACCACTTCCTCGACCACTAGTTGAATAGGCTCCGAGACAACATCGTTTGAAGGAAAAACACCCCTGAAAAGAAGAGTGGCGTCGGTCCAAGATTGCATCAAAATGAACACTTCATCAAACAAAGAATGAATAAACTGTGAGACAACATGGTCTGAAGGTCCATCAACCCCCCAAAAGAGGAGTGGGGTCGGTCGAAGATTGCATCACTGTGACCAATTCATCAACCAAAGGATGAATAGGTTGTGAGGGATCCTCATAAGACTTAGAATTAGAAGCACTTACAAATAGAGACCACAATCTTCGTGCCTCTAGAAGGCCAGGGCATAAATGAGTAAAGTGATCTCCCTTGCAAATATTACAAGGGAACTTAGGTTTATGCCCAATCCGTCTAGGTTTCTCAAGAACATCAATACCCCCAAAATGACTGGTTGTGTTTGGTTGCACATCTCCAACATGACTTGCAGAGGTTGGTGACTGGTCAATAACATGACTCATAGAGGCTACAGACCTATCTCCAATATGACTAGTAGTGATTGGAATTTTTCCCCCCAGCATGACTTGCGGAGGTTGGGTGTTGGTATTCAACATGACTAGAAGAGGTTCAGGGCCTATCTCCAACATGACTCCCAGAGGTTGGTGACAACTCTCCAAAATGACTAGCATAGGTTGGATGTTTCCCCCCAGCATGAATTGCAGAGGCTGGGTGTTGGTCTTAAACAGGACTTGCAAAGGTTGACGACCTATCTCCAACATGACTCAGAGAGGTTGGTGATTTCTTCTTCCTATTCTTCCTCTTTCTATTTCGTTTAGAATTCCGATTACTAGTAGCTATACTTTCACTAGAGAAGGTAGAAGGAGGAGGAGAAGACTTTGTTGACGAAAGAACATCAAGATGATTCCCATGATATAAGGTTCTTAACTAAGAAGCATCAAGAGCATTCGGGACATTTGGAATGGTACCCAACCAAACTGGTAGTCCCACATTCAACCCAGGAATGTACAAAGTGGCCATCAAAGGGACACCAACATTTCCAAAGAAAGGAAAATCTCAAGAATCCCCTTGCGAAGGGGTTCCTTGGTTGGTATCATCAGTAAATTTTTCCATGAAGATCTTATGCTCAGGTTCTTCCCTTGCGGGATCATTCAAGTATGTAAAAGTCTCACACACTGACTCTAGTTAACCAATGGTATAAAAAACAACTCCTATAAAAATGTGGCTTCATGTTTCTAAGTGGAAGACCAAAAAATCCTCACGATCGGCGAAGCGGGTGGTCTACCACCTTCGGTAAGAGACCCAAAGTAATGACTGACTAAATCAATATGGAGAATTAGGGAGCACAGAGCACACCACTAAGAAGAAAAACCTAAAAAGATACAAACCAAACAAACTAGCCTTTTGAATGCTTCTAACCCAGGGAGATGAAGTCATGATCATCCAAAGAATTCACAAAGGAAAATGACTGTATCGGAGAAGAAGTTACCAAACCTCTGACCGAAGGTCCCTTCGGGTATCACCCAGAAAATACAGATTCTTCCTTAGGTACTGCGATACACCCCTCACAATCACCTGTGTTTCAACCTATATAATGGAAACCAGGACACCAATTTGGAATCAATAGCCATTAGGGTACAATCAACACTTGGGCGAGTGTATGGGAATGGTAACCAAGCCCAAAGATCCTCTTAGGGCCTGAAACGCAACATGGCCAAAATCATTCTTAGAGTACCTTGAACGGATCCGAGTGTCTCAGAGGTATGACACAAGTTGGGTCAGTAACTCTACAGGATTCACCCCTAATACAAACTCTCCCAAACACTTTTTGGGCATCAGGAGTGGATATCTCCGTCACCGTCCTCCACGTAACCTCGTGTTTGAATCCTTTGTGAGAGGAGCTTCCCTGATTAAGTAATTACAAAATGCCCCTCCATGTTCTTTAAGTAGAGATCACTGACAAATTGAGTGTTAAGCCATGACTCAATATAGCCATTAGCATCGAGGAGAATATGAGTGATCAGATCACTTTATGTCTAGAACATATTCTGACCGTCGGATTACATAACTACAAATGCATACTAAAGAAACACACTTTAACCTAAGGAAATATTGTACCAAGTATATCTTAACTAACTCCTAAGTGTGTAAATACCCTAACATAGGCATGTGCAAAGATCTCCTAATAAAATCATAGTTCTTCCCCTTTTTCTTTATTGGAATAGATATATTTTAGACCACCTTCACCACTATTGTTGTTGGGACCAAAAACCCTATTATGGAAAATATTGTTGCAATCTCGAGCCTAAGCCATTTCCCTCAATTAACATATGTGTTGTCTCCAACAATAAACCCAATTGTAATCTTCACTAATTGATCTTTACATGTTTTTTATTCTTGTATTCAACTGGCATTTAAGTTCTCTAGAAACACATAATTTTGGTTCCTTGTGGTCCACACTTGAAACGTGTTTAGTTGAATTGTCTTACTCTTCCTCTAGGAATTACTCGACCTTTAAGGGATTCATAATTTCCACAAAAACATTGGAGAACTCATGTTGGTTTCTTATACCTAGATTTCACTTAGGCTATCCTCTTCTAGAGACCATTCTTTAGTAGGTTCATTTATTGATGATCGATTGCGAGAAACTCTCTTGTAAATCTCTATGTACTATTTTTCTTTCGCATTCATAAATTGCTCCAAGTGCCCACGTTAGTGGGGGTCTTGGATGTTTCCCCATAGGGGTTTTACCATGTCAAAAAATCAGTGTGTGATTCTCACTCACATGTGGGGATCAAACATGCTCTGATACATTAGTAGTGTAGAAAGTCTATTAACTTTAGATGGTGTAATTACTAGGAGAGCACACAACAATGTAATTCAAAGCAATGCACACAACCCATTAATGGAGGAAAATCTACAAGCAACACTAGTCTATTAAATTAACACTTCAAACATTACATATAGGCCTCGCCAGGTTCTTCTTCTTTCCCAAAAATATGGGCTATGCACCTCTCAAAAGCCTTAAACTACCCATCAATTTAAATCTCAGCCAGGATTACAATGGGATTCATGAGATCTTCCTTCTTCCATTGTGTGAACTATCCTTTTTCTCCTATCTATGTTTGAATTAATGATCATGAAAGAGAATACCATTCCCCTCCATGCTCAATCTGCGTTCATTGAAATCCCCAAACTATTAAACCAACATCTCTGACAAATGACTATGGGGCCTCTCATGTATTTATCCACCATATCATTTAGAACCAACCACCACCTTAATTTCCTTGTTGACTAACTCATGGTATCACTCATTGAATGGTATTATTATACGCCATACTTTGTTCAAACCATGCTCCAATACAAACCATCTACATTCAAGGTCCCATGGGATCCATTTCTTTCTCCCAAATTTTCAATTAGTGAGGGGATCCAATGATATGCACTCATTCCTTAATACCCCATTGTTGGGCTCTCCATAATGTGTAGGTTGTCTATTTTATGGATATCCAAAGGTTTTTGTACCACCTTCAACTCCTCTACAATGGAACAAAAAGAATTTGATACTTACCTAGGATTCCACAATTTGAAATGGTGTACTCCTGCATTCGAAAGCGATGGTTCAAGGCTTTCAAATTTTGTCTTTTTGAGAACCCCAATATATGTTTTAATAAAGACAACCTAGAAAATACATGGAGAGGACCATATAGTACCAATATAATTTCAACATCAAATAGAGATACATGAATGTCCCTTCGAACCTTTTGCATGTTATAATTGAGAAGATAGTAGGTGTGTTACATGGAGTATAGTCATGAATATTAATTGTGTGTAAGTTGTAAACAATTTCATAGCTATTGTGTTTATTAGAAACAACCACTTACATTTTTTCTATTTTAATATCTTATACTTAAAGAAAAGTGAGATCCCCATTCAGGAAGATATTCGTTGAAAGTGAGAAAAGTTCTTCCTTATCCTTAAGGACTTACAAACAATCTTTTTCATGGGCATGGAGATGAACAATAAAGATTTATCGAAATTAATGTCTATGAAATATAGTCAAAGATTTATCGAAAATAATGTCCACGAAATCAAATGTCCAAGGAAGGAACTGGTTACCAAATGCATATGGAGAGAGATGAAAAAATTCCTATCAGCTCCAAACTTCAAGGAAGGAATTAGTTTCCAAATGCATAAGAAGAGAGAGACAACAGGTACCTTTTGGAGATGCCTATTTCTCCTAATATATGAAACCATATGACCTTACCTTGTAAACAAGGTAAGCATTATTAATCCCCACCTTTTAGGCTTGGAATATGGTAATCAATTTGTCATTTTTCTTAAAACTTGAAACTAGTTTGGAGTAAGTAGAACCGATCATATGAAACTAAGTTTCCATGCATTCAGATTATTTCTAAGCTTATAGTTTTAGATATTTCTATCAAAAGTTACAATATTCTTCCTAGTATTTGGCCTCATATAGAGGAAAGGCAATTGACTTTCATTTTAGATGTCAATCTCCTATGTTTCAACTCTAGAAACGTTATTTAATTAGTTAAACATTTAATGATAGAAAGTAATTTCGAGATATATTTAGCATTAATCGGCCTCTCCAGTGCAATATTTAGATCAGCATTAATGCTCATCCTTCATTGTGGTGATGAAGGTGTGTCCATGAAGGATATCAATCGTGATAGTTTATTTTGTACGTGGTGCAAAGACACTACATACTATATTGAACCTATATTTAGCTCTTGATCATGAGTAATTGGGAGCTATAAGAACATATTCAACAACACGAATTCAACTAGTTCTTATAGGCCACTCACATCACTTCTATTAGATCAATAGAACTTGAAGGAAACCTCCAAAAAATTATAGAAGTGGCTAAGGTCATATTACTCTTAATGCAGGAAGATGTTTTTGAGGGTGGAAAAGTAATTTCACTGCAAACATACGTGATATGCAAATTTCCACCAATGAAACCTTCTTTTAGGAATTAGAGCAAGTCGTTGCATTCAATACAAGGATTGGTTCCACTCTACCTATGTAAGCCATAAACAATATAAATGGATAACTACTGAGGGTACGAATTGGGTCAAACAGGATTAGCTACAATACCTGCTATCATTGACCTAACATGAATAAAATGGAAATGATTAATACACCATTATACCACAATATTTTTTCCTTTCCTATCATGCTTACCTAGCATTATAGCCATATTAGTGGAAGCGAAGGAGAAAGTGCCATAAGTTGTTGATCAACTAGCATAAGCATATTCAAATTATATAGTCTTTTCAACTTGGTCGACCAAGTTTCCTTTGAAATAGATTCAATACCAACATTTCAAAATATCTACATAGAAATAGTCCCTATATAAAATGGCGCTCGTCTTCTATTTCAAATGTAAAACACTAGCAAGGTGGCCTACAATGAATGAAACATCCTATTTCTAGTGGCAAGCTTGTTGGAATAGCTACAAAGATCTAGAAAAACAAGAGCTAGTCACAATAGTTTGAGTGCTAGTTTTAGTTCCAAATCCAATTTTCCGAGTTGAAACAACTAGAGAAGTAGAACCAATGCAATAAAAGAAAACAAAAACATACGAGACATCCTAATTATTGGCAGCCCAAGCCAAGAATTGCAATGCCTTCAAGTAATGATAAATTCACTCATATAATCCATCATTTCTTCAAGGTTGATTAAATTGAAATTTCTAACAAATTTTGAAACATTAAATCCATTCCTTAAATATAAGTAACCATGTCAATTTGATTGGAATAACATTTTTTTCTATTAATATGTGGATCTTATAGTGTTTCTTTCTTGCCATTTTTTGGTTTGTTAAAACCAAAAAAGAGACCACATTATAAAAACAATTCAAATTAAAGTTTGACAAAATGGCCATTGGGATGTTTCGAAACAATGCTTCACAATATCGTAATAAGTTGGGACAACACAACCATGTTGTTGATACGAGAGGAGCTACTTGAATCACATTGATGGAGTAACATTTTGAATCTATCTTGTCTTATACCACAATATTTTTTCCTTTCCTATCATGCTTACCTAACATTATAACCATATTAGTGGAAGTGAAGGAGAAAGCGCCATAAGCTATTGATCAACTAACATAAGCATATTCAAATTATATAGTCTTTTCAACTTGGTCGAACAAGTTTCCTTTGAAATAGATTCAATACCAACATTTCACAATAGCTACATAGAAATAGTCCCTATAGAAAATGGTGTTCGTCTTGTATTTCAAAATGCAAAACACTAGGAAGGCGGCCTACAATAAGTGAAACATCCTATTTCTAGTGGCAAGCTTGTGCAAATAGCTACAAAGATCTGAAAAAACAAGAGCTAGTCACAATAGTTTGTGTGCTAGTTTTTGTTCCAAATCCAATTTTCCGAGTTGAAGCAACTAGAGAAGTAGAACTAATGCAATAACAAGCAACAACAATATAAGAGACATCATAGTTATTGGGAGGGCAGGGCAAGAATTGCAATGCCTTCTTGTAATGACAAATTCACTTATATAATCTATCATTTCTTCAAGGTTAATTAAATTGAAATTTCTAACAAATTAGGATACATTAAATCCATTCCTTAAATATAAGTAACCATGTCAATTTAATTAAAATAATGTTTTCATCTATTAATATGTGGATCTTATAGTGTTTTTTTTCTTGCCATTTTTTAGTTTATTAAAACTAAATATAAAACAAGATTATAAAAATAATTTAAATTAAAGTTTGACAAAAGGAGGAACATTAGGATGTTTAGGATGTTTGGAAACAGGGCTTCACAAGCGGAATTACTTGTAATACATTAATGAAGTAATATATTGTGTTATCTTTTTTTGTTTAAGAAAATCATA
>SNQJ01S0025403.1:70037-92375 GCA_010110895.2 Picea sitchensis
CAATTTTCCTTTTGATTTCAAACACCCACAATCAATGTATCTCGCTCCCTCCTTATATTCATTGGCTACAAACAATATATACGTATCGTCGGACTCCTTTGTCAACTTCTGGTCTATATTATCTGATCCTCCGCAGAATTTGTCTTCAACATTATCGCGCTATATTTTTTAGATGAGCAAGACTTTTTTTTAGATGCGCAAGACAGAAATCCCGTCATTACAATAGAGAAATCCGATTCAAATCATCGAACTTACAAATTTAACAATATATTACCCAAAAACTACCAATCCAATTTTAAGACGATTTGATTAGCGTTTCTAAGAGTTAGACATGTTTGTACTCACAATAAAAGGTTAATTCAAATACGGATGGCTTAGAGGGCCAAAAACGGAGGGTACCGCACCAATACACTTAGAATTTGTCATCTTCAAACATTTAGTAAATAAGTAACCACCCAAAACCTAATTCAAGTGTATGCTTTTCCTTAGTGTGATGAGAGAACACAAAACCTAAAATTCAAGATTTGTTATTTTTAAACATTTAGTAAATAAGTAACAACCCAAAACCTAATTTAAGTGGTATGTTATTCTTTAAAATAATTGTGATGAGAGTTATATATAAAACTTTTATTTTGAAAATATTAGATTGTTTTTTTTGAAAATATTTTTTTATTTTTTTTCATGAAAAAAAATATATATATATATATATATATATATATATATTGCAAATGTGAAGAGTATTTCATAAGAAGTCGGAACATGTCTTTACTACTTCAAAAATATATGTGATAATATTAAAAATTAATGAAACCTCTTGTCACACCCTTGAAGAAAGGTTCTTGTCTCAATGAAAATAAATCATAAATTGGATGGTTCAGATTATCAGGAGAAATAGAATGTCAATGTTCTATGGAGAAATCCAATGTCCAATAGTTGAAAATTGTGCTAAGTCCTTATAGAAATCAAAAGTTTTAGATTCATATATTTTTTTCATTCCTCCTTATTAGTATCATTTGTCATCTTCTTTGTCCTCATTCATTCTTTCAGGACCAACGATGTTCTCCATCTCTAGATTTGCAGAGTTCTAAGTTATGTCATTTTGATCTTTTACATTGTTTGGATCTCTTGGTTCACATTCTTTCCATCTTTTTGGTATAGTTTCATTACCTTTGTTCTTTGTTGAAGAGGAGTGTGTGTGATGATACAAAACATAGAGATGTAGTGGTTGTTGACAAAACCAACAACAAAATGTTGTAGTTTTATAATCAAGAGTTCGAACTCAGGGGAGGAGCATTCGACCAAAGGGATATCCTTTGCACCGGAGGGAGTCTCCTTATGGTCATCATGAGGGAAATCATTATAAACTGCAGAGGTGGCCATGTGAATAGAATTTGGCTAGTTTCCTTCACCATTTTTTGCCTAATTAGCATCCTCCCATTCAACCTTACAACCCGAGAGATGGACAACTTCGTACCAATTTTTCATATTTATCTCTTTGTTGATGAGGGAGGGAGAAGAAGCAGAGACACTCTACAGTGAATTAGACGACAACATAACTTCTCTTGGTGGACAAGCCATTCTCCCTCCTAAGTTGCTTCCCCTGTGCGAATGCCCATGGAATCAAAGACGAGGCATAGAGAAGGTAACGTATTCTATGATTTCCCTCATATCATCAAGAAGACTACACATGACAATCCCACGAGAAGAAATGGGAATGCTAGTTGGATGCTTCCCATCCTCTATAGTTGGATGTTTCCCACCCTCTATAAGGCCTCTAACATTCAATGAAGGAATATGTGGAAAGGGAGATGGAAGTTAGTGTTCTCGCTGGCGACGTGACATGGAATTATTAACATGAAAATGCATGGAGAAACGAACTCCAAAGTGGACTCCCGGAGCTTCTCCATCTATCCTTGAGACATGTCAAGAAGACACCCCATCCGAGGAAAAATCATAGTAAAACTATTAAATAAGATTATGAGATATAATCAAATAGTGTATATTTATGCTATGGATAATTCAAAGTCGAGATATTGTATTTGGGAGGAATTCATTATTAATAATAAATTGAGTTTAAAGATGGCTTTCTTAAAAAAAAAATTATTGATTGTTCATTCAAGAAATTATTAGTGGTTTTCTAAAAATATATGTTATGTATAGAAAAAGATTAATATAAATGAAAAATGTGAAAACAAATAATTTTTAAAAATGGAAACATTAAACTTAATTATTAAAATAGTTTAAAAAACCATGAAAATATCATTGCTATCACTTATTGTGAAAGGATACAAGATATTTCTCACTACATTGTATAAGCCATCATTGACTTTTAGAGTAGAAATTAGAGCTTGGAGAGTGGAGTTTAAACATAGGAGACTCAATGAGAGAATCAATCCAACATCACATCTTAGCCACATGTCATTGAGTCTCAATATGCACCAATTATTATAGTTGCACAATGTTGGTATCTATTTACTTTCATTTATCTTTATTGTTCTTATTTTTTGGTTCTTTTCTAATTAAAATTTCTATTTTCTAACCTTGTGGGCACTGTAGAAGAAGAAGTGGTTTTCTTGAATAATTTTTGAGAACTTAGTTGGTCAAAAGGAAGTCTAAGAACCTTGTGGGCACTCTTATTTCTATGGTAGAGGGAACAATGGTCTTCTCGAATCTTCTTGAGAACTTTGTTTCTCAAATGGAAGTACTAGAACATTGTGGGCACACTTATTTCAATGGTAAAGGACACAAAAAGGGTTGAGTTATTAGTTGGGGGTCAATGTTGGAAAACTTGGGTTGAGATATATGGTGGAAGGATTTATGGTTATTTTTTCGAAGGAAAACCTCATAGGATCCAAAATGAGTGAGTTATTATTTGTGTGTAAATGTTGGACGAATCTATTTAGACCATACTTTTATTTTTTACAAAGAAGTTCTAATGAGATCCCCCGAATATGCCTTGGGGAAATGGTTCAATCAATTGAGCTAACTCTTAGAGATTTTACATAGAGATGTTATTTTCACATCATATTAAAATTTAAAAATTTAAAATATAAAAACATTATTTAGACGAAACTTAAGAAATTTTCTTTCTCATAGCATACCTACTTCACATTTATTATTCTTGTAACATAGATGTGTATTCATAGTTTTACACCTTGTATTAAATTTATTTAGTCACAAATATATAATTAGGGCACATAGATCCATAATCCTGCCATGTGTATCGTTGTTAAATATTTTATCGCTACTACAATACAAGGTTCTAGCATCGTTGATGCCTTGGAAAACCTAGCTTAGTGTTTTTTTCTTGGCATGCATCGTGATTGGGAATCATGATTGTGTCAATCTTCCATCAAGTTTGTGTTGTGATACAATGCCAAAAACACTTAAAAACTTCATTGCATTGGCTAGAATTATAATTTGCATCACTTCGGTCGAAGTTGCATTAGGTTTATGACTTATGCATCAAACATACTCTTTAAGCGTTGAAGTAGGGTCATATGCATCACAAATGTGACATTGAGGTTGCATCCATTATAAAAAATAAAATTGACTTTATTTTAAAATTGTTGTTGTTTTAGCACACGATTTCGATGCCATTTTCCCAAAGAGTTCAAATCGATCCTTAATCGAAGGGTTCTCAAAGACATGCAGTGTAAATTTGGTACTATTGATTTCATTCATTGTATAGTACAACCTTCTCATTATTAAAGGTTTGTAATGTTTTTTATTGTGTATATTCAATATGTTTTCACATGTTCAGTTTAAAAATAAATTATAGGAACTTAAAAATATTTCATTCATAACAATTTCTTAATTAATATTTCCATATTATTATGAAAAATAGTTGAATAATGTAAAAATATCTTGAATATGGATGTTCATGTGTTCCTCCTCCATGACTAGGGTTTCAACCCTTGTCGCGAGGAACTATTCTCGAAAGTTGTCTTCGCTTAGCCATCCATGGATTAGAACTCCCCTCGACTTGGTTTCCCTAGTTGGGGTTTGGATTCTTATTTACCAAACCAATTTTCCATGTCTCTTATCGAACATAACTCAGATCCACTACAATTAATAAGATGGTATTTCATGTTGTTTCATCTCTAGGAATTCATGAATTCACCCAATGTTCCTCGTGTTATGTTTCTATGGAAATGGAAAATTTTGTTCCGACCATTTTGTGGCTAAGGAAATCAAGGATTAGTTTGAATTCTACCAAAATGATGAGGTCATATGTTCATTCACTGACTTGTGGCATTATACAATAGATTTTCATAATTGAGTTTCTTGAAGTGGGAAGACCCTTTTATTAAAAGAGGCTCATATTTACCTATATGAATGCAAATTCTTTATTATAGAATTTGATGCACTTGTTGATAGGGGAAATATTTTCAAATCTAGTCCATGGATATGGGGAATTGTTATCCTTTTCATGAAGCCTTGGTATCCAAAATTTGATCCCTCTATGGACCAAATTTATCCTCTACCTTGCTATGGGTAAGGCTCCTCAACGTTTCCCTTCAATTTTGGCCTCTAAAGACTCTATTCAATATTATAAATGACATCCAAAAATTTCACAACTACAACCCTAAAATGACTAAAATATAATGCATGACCTTATGAGGATATGTACCTAAATAGATCTCTCAAAAGTTCTCCCCAAAGATGTCTAGTTGAATGAAGGTGAGTATGTATGGAAACAAAAACTAGACTATGTGCATGCTAAATTCCATTGTAGATCTTTTTTGAGGTTGTGCACACAATCGCCTCCCGCCCTAAATGAAAACATGTACTTGATTTTATGGAACCAAAGCATGAAGGATCCTTTTTCAAAATCAAACAAAATCGAATACTACATGGTGACATGGTGCTAAGGTGAACCATTAGTTGATACAAATCAAGAGCACTATAGGAAAAGTCACTTTGGGTCAAGAGACAAAGAATATATAATTGTTACTAGAAGCCCCACTAATTCACGTGAGAGTCTTTTCCCTTATAAATATCATTGAAACTCAAGGGACAATACACCCAATGAAAAATAAAGACTCCATGGGAAACCTGACAACCACTCCAAGGCTTGCACTCATCCCTATGGAAGAGGAAGAGGAAGTTAATTCGATTTACAATGCATACACTATCCCCTGAGACAATCAATAAGTTTGGACTTGAGTTGCTGGAAAGAAATCTAAAAGGAAAGGTAAATATGTAATTTAACATCTGACTCAATCCCAAACAAGAACATTAGTATAGAATTTTTTGTTGAAAAATATTGTTATTATCTTAGTTTATCAAATAGTATACTTGTAGGTTTCAAAGAAACTATGAAATTGGAAGTTTGACAAAGTATATAGGTCTATTCTTATATATGGATCCTAGAGCATGTCTTCTAATCATCATTTTTTATTTGTAAAACCCTATTGTACAATTTGTTCACAGATTTTTTATTAATTAAAATTTTAACTTTTTTTTTCCTAGAAGAAAATATGTATTTGCATTAATATAAAAAATATATATATTTAGATTCACATGGAATTCATAGGTGTTGATGATCCCTTTGCATGGAATTCCTATGTCTAATTCATAATCACACAAAAAATTGAATTTTTCTTCTATCCAGTTACATGTGTAGCCTCTTCAAAAAGACAAAAATTATTCAAAGTAGTGTTAGCAGGGAAAATCCCCCTATTACTATACTTGGTCGGAATATAGGCAGAGCACAAGCTTCCTTTGAAATACAGTGCTAATCCTAAGCTATCCAAAAGCTACCCAAACAAAGAAAAAATAGATGAAGGAATAATGATAAGTGTACCTTAGTCCCTAACGTCTGATGCAAACTTCCTTCACCATTGTAGTTTCCTAAGCTATGTGGCTTCTCATGAAGTTGACCTGAAAGAACACTTACAAAAAAGATGTTATAAATATGCAATCTCTACTTATTAATGTTAGCGTTTGGATTTAAATGTAGATGTATTAAGCAATAAATACACAAATATGCAATGAACTGGGACATGAAAAGAACTCTTATTAAAACTAAAGATTAAAATATTACAGCCTTATTGATCAAAAAAATTCTTTGGGAACGAGGCCCGAGATCCTCTTACCACTGCTCCAATTGCATCATTCCTATGCTGCCTCTCACAATCAACTGATCTCTTTGGGAAAATAGAAGGCGTTGTATAAGGAGAAAAGGATGAAGAGGGAATGTTGAGGCCAAATCTCAGAAAAGGTTGCAAAACTTGGGCTAGAAGGGGAAGGGATTATGGCAGAGTTTCTCTTTTCTCTTGCTTGATGTCGGAATGAGACCCCAAGACCTATTTTTATATGAAGAAAAGATGGTTATTCAAATTGGGGACACACTGCAATGGGTAAAATGGTTGGGAAACCTCCAATAGCCTATTAACTCTACCAAAATCCTTGCAACTTTTTATTTTTTGCAAATTTTGGAGGTAAACAGAGGTTGTCTACTATGCATATAGGGTGTGTACATAGGAAGTAGTGGAGAAGGATGCATACATGCTCCAAAAAATGGTTTTTTTAAGAAAGAGTCTCAACAGTAATTTGGAAAATTGTGTAAGTGAAAAGGCCAATGCCTTGTATGCATAGGTAGGGAAATTTTGGGCTATAATAGATTCCCCCTAATGTGTGAGATCAAAAGAGAAACTGATGGACGAAATACATTACAATATCTTTACAATGGGAAGGAAAAAAGTTGAGTAAGTATGGGACAACAGTTCTGGAGCGCACCATCTACAAAATCACAAAAATGCTCGAGATGAATTAATCATGGATGCCAAACAAGTACACTAAAGATCCATGTCATATAAAGTGTAGTGGTTAGCAATATAAAGCATATCTACATCTCAAAATAATTTGATGATATTCAAGTAGAATATAATATGCATCTTCAAGAAGTATTGACGCCTACAACTGGAGATGAGAACACCATAGCTCGAACAACAACTTCAAGATCTTCAACAACTCAGGTAGGAGTACAATAGGAGTGTAAGACTCACTACTCTCAGGTCTTCGAAATGTCATCGGGGAAAGAATGGAGGATCTCGATCATCAGGAACATAACCCCATCGACTTTGAATCCAGACTTAACTGGACTCTCAGGATGGTTGACTCATGAAGTTCAAGAGAAAAATTGCAGAATGGATGACTCATGAAGTTCAAGAGAAAAATTGCAGAATGGATGACTCATGAAGTTCAAGAGAAAAATTGCAGAATGGATGACTCGGGTTGGATAAATATTCCCTTGGACAAAAGAATGAAAAATGATGAGAATCAGGCAACGTAACATTGACATAAGTCGGTGATGCAGGATGCAACATAAACTCTCCATATGTTTTGAAGAGTAACCAAACGGAAGGAGACATAGCTCTATGTAGCCAGAATAGCTTCTGAAGGTCATACTAGATCCCAATGCTTGAAGAACAAACGAAAGGATGTTATTTTTCAATGGGCGACTATCTTGCTGTCGAAAAAATAATTTATATACCCCGTCCCCTCTTTTTGGAATATTTGATTTTTTTGTATTTTTCAAATTTTTAATGATCTTGAAAAGGAATAAAAGAATGTTACATTAAAGAGAAGGAACGAGTGTCGTAGGAAAGAAAACTAGTTCGATGCACATGGAACACAGTGATTCTCTGTGCAAGGAGACATGTGCAGGATAAGGACACTCGAGAAAATTCCTTCATGGGTCAAGATGTCCGATCACAAAGGAAAAAAGTGTTGCAAGGCTTGCGTTTAGGGAATGCTTTGAAGTTTTAGTTGAGAGCAACATGGATCCAGAATTATGCCAACAACAGAAATATGAGACCCACAATGCGATTAAGCATGACACAACAAGAATCCTTTCATGTGAATTGTTTTGATCACACAGAAGGTAAACTCGATGGCTTTTTCATGTTTTAAAGAGTCTGAAAAAACACTCAAAGAAGACTCCAGGGAGTTCCTTTTTCGAAATTAGTCTAGTCGGTTTGTAAAAGGGTTAAACTTATTTTCAAGATCACTGAAACTTATTTGAGACAAGATCACTCATCTATATTTTCAATTTTAAGGAGTCGGAAAATAGCTTAACTATTGACTCACAACCTTTTTCTAGGTTTAGTCTCCTTGGCCCAAAAAAGTATAAAATATAACTTAGGATAACTCTCCCAGCAAGACAAGTCTCATTAGGCATACCATTTTCCTGGATAATCTATTGGTTGGAAAAAGGGTTAAAATCATGCCAAATAGATGTTCTATCTCAACCAATTAACGAGTGTGAAAGGAACAAGGTCACTCAACAATGTTTTCATATTTAGGGAGTTTTAAAAGAGATTAACTATGGACTCTGAGGGGGTTCCTTTTTCGTAGGTAATCTCCAAGGCTCGAAAAATACATAAACCAAAACCAAGGAGAATGTTACTTTTTCGAAAATTTAGTCCCTCAGGCCCGAAAAAAGGTTGAAATTACGCCTGAGAATACTCTCCTAGTGAACCGAATTTCCTAGGGCATAACTTTATTCGTAAAATTATCCATCTGGGCCTAAAAATGGGTAAACTACCGATGGACAGATGTGCCCTCAAATTTTAGTTTGATGAGCATGAAGTGCAGCAAGATCGCTCGACAATCTTTTCATTTTAGAGAGTCTGAAAAGGGATTAAAGAAGACTCCACGGGGGCTTCTTTTCTCAAGTAATCCATATGAGATCGAAAAGAATAAATAAAGTCTCATTGGATGTTTCTTTCAAAATTCAAGTGACCTTGAATGAAAACAAACCATTCTCATTAGGGAGTCCCTCAGGTATAGGCCAACGAAAGATGAAGAAGAAGTATGAGGCTTCAACACAAAGTCATGGCGGGACTGAACAGGACTCTCATGCCTATGAAGTACTATGGCATGAAAACCAAATGGAAAACAAGGATCTAACTAGGATGCCCAAGGGAGGAAGGATCTACCAGATAAAGTACAACACACTTATCGACAAGGAAGGTCAGTGTCGCAATTCAGTGGGGTCGATCCTAAGGCTAATTGAACCAAGAAACAGATAATGAAAAAAATGCAAGTAGGAAAAAATCTATCCTATATGCTAGTTTCGAGGTCAATACCTGTTAGAACGGATCGATACGATGAGAAAATGTCAAAGAAAAATGTCTCCAAGATCCTGCATATAAGGCCAATAACACTCATCCAGAAGTTAATAAATCCAATATAGATAGAAACTTCAGAAAATAAGTGTGATTGAATACAAAACTTTAAAACAACAAACATGGATTGTACAATGTGGTACAAAGCACCACACGAACTTATGGCTCATGTGTGATAGTAGTTCAATTAGAGCCCGATGCTAGGATCTAAACAAGAGTCTCTTCGATAGTCAACCTGGAAAGTCTGCCAAAAGGGAAGAAAACACAAACCACAGTGTAAGTCTTCTCAGAGTATAGAAACCATAGTCATGGCTTCAAGGATAGCCTCATCTGAAGGAAATTCAAAATATGATAAATCACTCAAACAAGGAGTGTCGACAGTCCCAAATGGGGAAGCAAACTGACCATATTCCATACGACAATGAAGGTTCTGGCTAGGACTGGAAGAGTCTATCAACGAAGAATCATAAGCACAAGGGATTGAGGATCTACAAACAATGACATCAAACTCGAAAGGAAACTCCAGATCACTTAGACCAAGTGGGTGAAGCAAGGGCTCCCATTCCCCCATTGGATAAACCAATCGATCTATTACTGATACCAAGTCTCGTGAAGGAAAACATGAGTGAACAAGTTCTTTCTCAGGAGAAATTGAACACCGAGGATAAGACGCCACATAATTTACCTATGGCGGGGTAGAGTCTACATGAATACTTTTTATATATAAAGGGGCAACCTAAACTAACACTAAATTAGGATGGTGATTATCGGATTCCAACTTGTTGATAGTGAAAATGCTTCCATGTGAGAGAAATGCAACACTCAAAAGTGCATAGACACTGAAAACGTTCATAGCATATACATAATCACACCCGAGAAGAATATTGAAATATAACGGGCCTTGCACCACTATAACATCAACAAGGAAAATATTACTACCTAATGATATAGGAAACTAAGGAAGAATCCCTAAAATATTCACTATGACGTCTGTAAAAATCCAACAGCTCATGTGAAGCGGTCACAAACTCGGGAGAACCAAAAGGTTTCCAATCCCAGGAGGATAAAATACTTGCGGAGTCTCCTTCATCTACAATGCATCGGTAAAAAAAAATCGAATTAACTTCAACCCTTATTTGAAAAGGTGTATAAGAAGGAAGGTGAGGCTCAACGAGGTCATTCCAATCAAAGGAAACCATCCTAGGACCTGCAAAGGGTGTGATCGAAGTGGACATAATGTCCCCTTGTTCTGAAAGTACTGAACTAGAAATGCTAAAAACATAGTCGGTAGACACATCACTCCCCATCAGAAGAGTGGGATCAGCCAAATATTGCATCAACATGACCACTTTGGTAGACTCAACACTCTCCAAGAGAGGAGTGGGATCAAATGAATATTGCATCTGCATGACCATTTGGTAGACTCGACACTCTCCATGAGAAGAGTGGGATCGACCAAAGATTTCATCGGAACAACCACTTCCTCAAACACCGGTTGAATAAGATGCGAGACAACATGGTTTGAAGGAAAATCACCCCTGAAAAGAAGAGTGGATTCATTCGAAGATTGCATTAGAATGGGCACTTCATCAACCAAAGGATGAATACAGTGTGAGACAACATGGTATGAAGGTGCATCACCCCCCAAAAAGAGGAGTGGGGTTGGTCGAAGATGGCATCACTGCGACCAATTCATCAACCAAAGGTTGAATAGGTTGTGAGGAAACCTCATAAGACTCAGAATCAAAAGCACATACAAATAGATATCACAATCGTCATGCCTTTAGAGGGCCAGGGAATAAATAAGTAAGGTGATCTCCCCTGCAAATCTTACAAGGAAACTTAGGTTTATGTCCAGTCTGTCTCGGTTTCTCAACAACATCAATGCCCCCATCATGAATAGTAGAGTTTGGTTTCACATCTCCAACATGACTTGCAGAGGTTGGTGACTGGTCAATAACATGACTCATAGAGACTACAGACCTATCACCAGTATGAATAGTAGTGATTGGACTTTTTCCCCCCAGCATGACTTGGAGAGGTTGGGTGTTGGTCTTCAACATGACTAGAAGAGGTTGAGGACCTATCTCCAACATGACTCGTAGAGGTTGGTGAAAATTCTCCAAAATGAATAGCATAGGTTGGTTTTTTCCCCCCAGCATGACTTGCGGAGGCTGGGTGTTGATCTTAAACATGACTTGCAGAGGTTGACGACCTATCTCCAACATGACTCAGAGAGGTTGGTGATTTCTTCTTCCTATTCTTCCTCTTTCTATTTCATTTAGAATTTCAGTTACTAGTATCTATACTTTCACCAGAGAAGGTAGAAACAGGAGGAGAAGACTTTGTTGACAAAGGAACATCAAGATGATTCCCATGATTTAAGGTGCTCAACTAAGAATCATCAAGAGCATTCGGGACATTTGGAATGGTACCCAACCAAATTGGTAGTCCCACATTCAACCCACGAATGTACAAAGTGGCCATCAAAGGGACACCAACATTTCCAAAGAAAGTAAAATCACAAGAATCCCCTTGCAAAGGGGTTCCTTGGTTGGTATCATCAGTAACTTTTTGCATGAAGATATTATGCTCAGGTTCTTCCCTTGCGGGATCGTCAAGTCTGTAAAAGTCTCACACACTGACTCTAGTTAACCAGTGGTATAAAAAACAACTCCTATAAAAATGTGGCTTCATGTTTCTAAGTGGAAGACCGAAAAGTCCTCACGATCGGCGAAGTGGGTGGTACACCACCTTCGGTAAGAAACCCAAAGTAATGACTGACTAACGCACTATGGAAAACTAGGGAGCACAGTGCACACCACTAAGAAGAAAATCCTAAAAAGATACAAACCAAACAAACTACCCTTTTGAATGCTTCTAACCCAGGGAGATGAAGTCATTATCATCCAAGGAATTCACAAAGGAAAACGATTGTCCAGGAGAAGAAGTTACCCAAACCTCTGATCGACGGTCACTTCGGGTATCGCCCAGAGAATACAGAGTCAACCTCAAGTACCGCGATACACCCCTCACAATCACCTGTGTTTCAACCTATATAATGGAAACTAAGCCACCAACTTGTAATCAACAACCATCGGGGTATAATCGACAGTAGGGCGAGTGTATGGGAATGGTAACTAAGCCCAAAGATCCTCCTAGGGCCTGAAATGCAATATGGTCAAAATCATTCTTAGAGTACCTTGAACGTATCCGAGTGTCTTAGAGGTATGACACAAGTTGGGTCAGTAACTCTACAATATTCACCCCCAACACAAACTCTCATAAACACTTTGTCGGGATCAGGACTACATATCTCTGTTACCGTCCTCCACACGACCTCGTGTTTGAATCCTTTGTGAGAGGAGCTTGCCTAATTGAGTAATTACAAAATGACCCTCCATGTTCTTTAAGTAGAGATCACTGACAAATTGAGTGCTAAGCCATGAATCAATATAGCCATTAGTATTGAAGAGAATATGAGTCATCAGATCAGTTTATGTCTAGAACATATTCTGACTGTTGGATTACATAACTACAAATGCATACTAAAGAAACACACTTTAACCTAAGGATATAGTGTGCCAAGTTGAACTTAGCTAACTCCTAAGTGTGTAAATACCCTAAAATATGCATGTGCAAATATCTGCTAATAAAATCATAGTCCTTCCCCTTTTTCTTTCTTGGAATAGATATATTTTAGACCACCTTCACCACTATTGTTGTTTGGACCAAAAACCCTATTATGGAAAATAATGTTGCAATCTCAAGTCTAAGTGATTTCCCTCAATTAACATATGTGTTGTCTCCAACAATAAACCCAATTGTAATCTTCACTAATTGAGATTTACATGTTCTTTATTCGTGTATTCAACTAACATTTAAGTTCTCTAGACACACATAATTTTAATGCCCTTGTGGTCCACACTTGAAATGTGTTCAGTTGAATTATCCTGCTCTTCCTCTAGGAATTCCTCGACCTTTAAGGGATTCATAATTTCCTCAAAAACCTTGGAGCACTCATGTTGGTTTCTTCTACCTGGATTTCACTTAGCCTCTCCTCTTCTAGAGGTCATTCTTTACTAAGGGTCATTTACTGATGATCGATTGGGAGAAACTCTCTTGTAAATCTCTATGTAATATTTTTCTTTCGCATTAATAAATTGCTCCAAGTGCCCACGTTAGCGGGGGTCTTGGATGTTTCCCCATAGGTGTTTTACCATGTCAAAAAATAGGTGTGTCATTCTCACTCACATGTGGGGTTCAAACATGCTCTCATACATTAGTAGTGTAGACAGTCTATTAACTATAGATGTTTTAATTACTACGAGAGCACACAATAATGCAATTCAAAGAGATTCACTCAACCCATTAATGGAGGAAAATATACAAGAAACACTAGTCTATTAAATGTACACTTCAAACATTAAATCTAGGCCTCACCAGGTTCTTCCTCTTTTGCAAAAAAATGGGCTGTGCACCTCTCAAAAGTCTTAAGCTACCCATCAATTTAAATCTTGGCCAGGATTACAATGGGATTCATGATATCTTCCTTCTTCCATTGTGTGAACTATCCTTTTTCACCTATCTCCTTTTTAATTAATGATCATGAATGAGAATACCATTCCCCTCCATGCTTAATCTACATTCATTGAAATCCCCAAACTATTAAACCAACCTCCCTGACAAATGACTATGGGGCCTCTGATGTATTTATCCACCATATCATTTAAGACCAACCACCACCTTAATTTCTGCATTGACTAACTCATGGTATCATTCATTGAATGGTATTATTATACGTCATCCTTTGTCCAATTGAGAAGAACCCATCCCCCCAAGGAAACATGCTCCATTACAAACCATCTCCATTCAAGCTCCAATGGGATCCATTTCTTTCTCTCGATTTTTCAATTGGTGAGGGGATCCAACGACATGCAGTCATTCCTTAATACCCCCTTGTTGGGCTCTCCATAATGTGTAGGTTGTCGATTTTCTGGATATCCAAAGGTTTTTGTGCCACCTTCAACTCTTCTACAATGGAACAAAAAGAATTTGATACTTACCTCGGATTCAAGGCTTTCATATTTTGTCTTTTTTAGTACCCCAATATATTTTTTAATAATGACAACCTAGAAAATACATGGACAGGACCATATAGTACCAATATAATTTCAACGTCAAATAGAGATACATGAACGTCCCTTCGAACCTTGTGCATGTTATAATTGACTAGATAGTATGTGTGTTACATGGAGTATAGTCACGAATATTAATTGTGTGTAAGTTGTAAAAGATTGCATATCTATTGTGTTTATTAGAAACAACCACTTACATTTGATATATTTTAATATCTTCTACTTAAAGAAAAGTAGATCACCATTCAAGAAGATATTCATTGAAAGTGAGAAAAGTTATTCCTTATCCTTAAGGACTTACAAACAATCTCCTTCATGGGCATGGAGATGAACAATAAAGATTTTATGTGCACTTGCCAAAGATTTATCAAAATTAATGTCTATGAAATCTAGTCAAAGATTTATCGAAAATAATGTCCACGAAATCAAATGTCCAAGGAAGGAACTGGTTACCAAATTCATATGGAGAGAGATGAAAAAATTCCTATAAGCTCCAAAGTTCAAGGAAGGAATTAGTTTCCAAATTCATAAGAAGAGAGAGACAACGGGTAGCTTTTGGAGATGCCTATTTCTCCTAATATATGAAACCATATGGCCTTACCTTCTAAATAAGGTAAGCATTATTAGTCCCCGCCTTTTAGGCTTGGAATATGGTAATCAATTTGTCATTTTTCTTAAAACTTGAAACTAGTTTGGAGTAAGTAGAACTGATCATATGAAACTAAGTTTCCATGCATTAAGATTATTTCTAACCTTATAGTTTTAGATATTTCTATCAAAATTTATAATATTCTTCCTAGCATTTGGCCTCATATAGAGGAAAGTCAATTGACTTTCATTTTAGATGTCAATCTTCTATGTTTCAACTCTAGAAATGTTATGTAATTGGTTAAACATTTAATGATAGAAAGTAATTCTTGAGATATATTTAGCATTAATCGGCCTCTCCGGTGCTATCTTTACATCAATAGTAATGCTCATCCTTCATTGTGGTGATGAAGGTGTTTCCATGAAGGATATCAATCGTGATAGCTTATTTTCCCTCTGCCACGACCTTTGCAGCACTTATCGCCTTTTTTACGTGGTGCAAAGACACTACATACTATATTGAACCTATATTTAGCTATTGATCATGGGTAATTGGGAGCTAGAAGCAAATCTTCAGCAACACGAATTCAAATGGTTCTTATAGGCCAGTCACATCACTTCTATTAGATCAATAGAACTTGAAGGCAGCCTCAAGAAAACTATATAAGTGGCTAAGTTCATATTACTCTCAATGATGGAAGATATTTTTTAGGGTGGAAAAGTAATTTCACTGCCAACATACCCGAGATACAAATTTCCTCCAATGAAGCTTTCTCTTAGCAATTTTAGCAAGTCATTGCATTCAATACAAGGATTGGTTCCACTCTACCTATGTAAGCTAGAAACAATAGAAATGGATAACTACTGAGGGTATGAATTGGGTTTCTTTATTGCCATTTTTTGGTTTGTTAAAACCAAAAAAGAGACCACATTATAAAAAGAATTCAAATTAAAGTTTGATGAAATGGCCATTGGGATGTTTGGAAACAACACTTCACAATATCGTAATAAGTTGGGACAACACAACCATGCTGTTGATACGAGAGTGGTTACTTGAATCACATTGATGGAGTACCATTTTGAATCTATCTTGTATTACACCACAATATTTTTTCCTTTCCTATCATGCTTACCTAGTATTATAGCCATATTAGTGGAAGCGAAGGAGAAAGTGTCATAAGCTGTTGATCAACTACCATAAGCATATTCAAATTATATAGTCTTTTCAACTTGGTCGAACATGTTTCCTTTGAAATAGATTCAATGCCAACATTTCACAATAGCTACATAGAAATAGTCCCTATAGAAAATGGCGCTCTTCTTGTATTTCAAATGTAAAACACTAGCAAGGTGGCCTACACTAAGTGAAACATCCTATTTCTAGTGGCAAGCTTGTGGGAATAGCTACAAAGATCTAAAAAAACAAGAGCTAGTCACAATAGTTTGAGTGCTAGTTTTAGTTCCAAATCCAATTTTCCGAGTTGAAAAACCTAGAGAAGTAGAACCAATGCAATAACAAGAAACAACAACAACATAAGAGACATCCTAGTTATTGGCAGCGCAAGGAAAGAATTGCAATGCCTTCTTGTAATGACAAATTCACATATATATTCCATCATTTCTTCAAAGTTGATTAAATTGAAATTTCTAACAAATTTGGAAAGAATAAATCCATTCCTTAAATATAAGTAACCATGTCAATTTGATTGGAATAACGTTTTTGTCTATTAATATATGGATCTTATAGTGTGTTTTTTTTGTCATTTTTTGATTCATTAAAACTAAAAAAAAAAAACAAATTATAAAAATAATTCAAATTAAAGTTTGACAAAACTACCATCAAGATGTTTGTTTTCATAGAGATCGAGGGTAGAGGGCTAATACTTCGTCGAGGTCGAGGTCGCGATTCAAATTCCATAGAGAGGGTCGAGGGTAGATATCGAGGTGGAGATAGAGTTCAATGTCTATGTTTCTGTCGAGATCGAGGGTCGATGTCTAGGAAGAGGTTGAGGTTGAGGTTGAGGTAGGGGGATAGTAACCGGAACGGGGGGGGAAAGCGCTAAAGAAAGAAGGGCGGACCCCGGGGACACTGAGATGTCAAAGATCCCTCCCTGATGGAGGTTTGGCCCGTTGTACTTGGCTTTTAGTTCTAAGCTTTTTGTGAATGGTTTCATATAGCCACTGGTGTCGGCGTATGATCCTAAAAATTGATATCAACGTATATGACAGGCGGTTGTAAATCTTTAGAATGGTTCATCGACAGACACCACATGGGTTCTTTCTACAGCTTCGAACCACCTTTCTTTAGCGCCTCAACTTTCACCTTTTGCCAAGAGCCAGCACAGGTGTTGCTGCTCCAATCTATAAGACACATCGCATATCTACGGGATACTTACCTCAGAAAAGAAGAAGTATCTAAATAAATCACAAGATGTTTGGAAACATGGCTTCACAACATAGTAATAAGTTGAGGCAACACAACCATGTTGTTATTGTGAATACTAAAGTAGCTACTTGAACCACATTGATGGAGTAACAATCTATCTTGTGTTATTTTTTTTCTTTAAGAAAATCATAAAAGAGGAAACTAAAGCTGACAAAAAAAACTTAAAACAAAAAGCAAGAAACAAACAAAAGCGAACAAAAAGTTTAAAACAAAAAGGAAGACCAAAAAAACTTAAAACAAAAACCAAGAAACAAAAAGCTGACAAAAATCTTAAAACAAAAAGAAACAAAAGCTAACAAAAAGCTTAAAACGAAGATTGAAGATGTAAACTGCCCTTGGTGCAACAAATATATATATATATATATATATATATATATACATGTCAATATTAATGGTCTCATTCGTTTGAACCAAATATTAACAGCAATGGCGATAAGCTACGCTCTGCCCATTTTCTTTCTCAGGGTAGTGTTCGTCCTGCATGCATCAGCAGCAGAAAAGCCGAACAGAAAGGAGAGTTATTCTCACATATATCCTGTTTATGATTCAGAGAACCAATAACAGTCTCTTCCTGACAGTGCAGATTACTTTTGTGAAGGTTCATATCGTCTATATGGGAGAAGTCCTTCCATGCTAAATCGGTGCTACGGCTCACCATGATATGCTGGAATCGTTCTGTCCTTCCCAATTTCTCGATTGCAACGATCTTGAATATTTTAAGTTGTATTTTCACGTCGAGTGCATGTTATAGTCACTAGTGTTCAAAAATGTGATTGCCAGTCATGATGTTGCAGAAGAAGCATTGATGTATAGTTATGGGAGACGTTTTAATGGATTCGCGGCAACCCTTTCGGCTGCGGAGGTAGAAGCCATATCGAGTAAGTCTGCAAAATTTCCTAACAGTTCTTCGCTTTGTGTTGTGTGTTCTTGTCGGGGATATANTGTTCTTGTCGGGGATATAAGATTTTGTGAAAGCTGGAATACTAATTAATTGTGTTGTCATTTTTCTGTCTGTTCAATTACGCAGATATGGATGGTGTTGTTTCCGTTTTTGAGAACAGAAGAATGGTTCTCTACACTACTCGATCATGGAATGGTTCTCGACACTACTCGATCATGGGATTTCATAGGCTTACCTCTGTCTGCAGAAAGAAATCTGCAGTTTGAAAGCCATATAATCAATGGAATGTTCGTTACAGGTAATTGCATCAATAGAAGTAGCAGAACTTTGTAGGTTGGCACTACAATGAATTTTGGCCAGTGAATTTTTCTGCAATGAATATTGGCCAATGAAGGTTGGGCTCTGTTCCCTCAGTCAGAAAGCTTCAAGGATACGGGATTGGGCCAAACTGCTTCATCCTCCAATTTCACCTGCAACAGGTAATAATATGGTTCTGTTGGATATCCATTATATTGTTTTGAAAAAAATCTCGTAACATAATTGTTTTAGGCCAAAGGGTTGGTTCAATATATGTGCTGGTTGTATTTATCTATTTCTGTAAGAACAGATGCTTGGTTAAAATCCTTGGACCAAGTATTTTTTTATTTTGATATATTAATCTAAACCAAGAGAAATATTTAATAGAGATGCACAAATGCTAAAAATAAATAAAAATACAAAAAATTAACTCTGTAGTTGGGGCTTCTGAATGGCAGAAAAATTATAGGTGCTGATATTATAGGTGCGTATCTATTACAAAGGTGCTGATGAATGGCAGAAAAATCTAATGAATTAACAAGGAAAAATTAACTAATTGGGTTCTGAATGGCAGAAAAATTAACTAATATTGAAGACCCATCGAAAGAGTTCATGTCTCCAAGAGAAGGGACGCACACTGCCTCCACAGCGGATGGAAACGTTGTGAGAAACGCTAGCCTTTACGGATTAGCAGAAGGAAATACCAGGTGGAGTAGCAGGTTCAAAGCTAGCAGTGTACAAAATTTGTTGGGGAGGTTATTGTTGGGAAGCAGATATTCTTGGGGCATTGGAGGACGCCATCCATGACGGCGTGGATATTGTTTCTCTTTCCTTTGGGCCTGCTCATATTCTTGATTACTTTAACATTAGCAGTGCCATTGGGAATTCTGACTTGCAACTCTGCCGGAAACTCTGGCGTTGTGGGAATTTTGCTCCCTGGTCTTTCACAGTAGCTGCAAGTACTATGGATCGTACAATCCAAGGCAAATAGGTTATGGGAAACAATAAGACTTTGTCGGTATATTAAGTAAATTCAAGACTCGAGATACCATCGGTGGATTAGCTGTGGCTGCTTCAACTTTTGCAGGCTAGGAGACACCATCACCGTCTTGATTAATCTTTTTATAAGGTTGTAGAGGCATTTTTGTTTGATATATATAATTGAAAGGGATTGTAATGGATAAATCAATTTTGAAAATATTTTTGAAGTTGTCATTGTGTATTAGGAGGTATTCTCTAAGTTAATACTTTGTTTTTTATTTTAGTTTGTTAACTCATTTGGTTCCTTGAGTTTGTAAATACAGTAATTATTTAATTTTACCCATTCTCATATTTACGTGGAGTTTATTTAGTGCACAGATTTTATTTATTGCGCGGAGTTTACTTAATGCTCGGAGTTTATTTAGTGCACGGATTTTGAGTTTATTTTGTTGGTTTGGGTCGAGTGATTGCATGAGTTGAAATTGGAACTCCATTTTGCTCTTCGTTTTTCACATTTGGTATCAGAGCTCCCAGTCTTTCCTGCAGAGCATCCTGTTAGTTGCTCATTTCAGCACAGATAATTCCTGTTGGTGTCAAATTTTATTTTTTTATTTTCCTGCGTGAAGGTTTATTTAATTCCTTTCAAATTTTTATTAATGGTTGCGTATGGTAGCAGCTCTTATTAGGTTCAGGTTCCTGTCCTGAGCGAGAAATCATATGACTCTTGGTATATTTGGATGAGGATGATTTTGCATTCTCAGTATTTGTGGTCTTATGTTATTGATGGTTATGTCGAGCCAACTGATGCTGCAGCAAAATTGGCTTTGTCTAATGTTGTCTGTGTTTTGCTGAAGGAAAACAAGAAGAAGGATAATAAAACACTTGGATTAATCCAGCAAGGGTTAAATGAATCCATTTTTATGAAAATTGCTAGTGCTACATCTTTGAAGATAGCTTGGGACATTCTTGAAACCTGTTATCAAGGTGTGTCCAAGGTGAAGACAATCAAGTTGCAGAACTTGAGAAGGGACTTCGAAAATCTGAAGATCAAGGATAGTGAAAGTGTTGATACTTTCATGACTCAAGTAATGAGTATTGTGAACCAACTCAGGCATTATGGAGATGATGTTGAGAATAAAAGAGTTATTGAGAAAGTGTTGAGAAGTTTGCCCAAGAAGTTTGAACCTGTTGTTGTACCATAGAGGAATTTAAAGATTTAAGTCTAATGCAAATTGATGAATTAATTGGTTCTCTTGCTGCTCATGAATCTAGGATATCTAGATATGAAAAAGGATCAATGGAGTATGCTTTCAAATCCCAACTGCATGTTACCAAAGGCAGAGGAAGGTTTTATAATCGTGGAAGAGGAGGTCGATATTTTGGTCGAAGGGACAACATAATTGAATTAGAGTCTGAGGAGAAGTCCCAACAAAATCCTCTTAATTTAAGAGGGAGCAACAACAAACCCTGGCAGCAAGAAAAACAGAGGTATGACAAAACTAAAGTACAATGTTATTATTGTAAAAGGTTTGGGCATTTTGCTAACGAATGTCAGAAGAAGCAGGCAGATGCTGGAAAGAAATCTGCACATATCACAAATGAGTCTGAGGATCATCAAAATCCTATGTTTCTAACCTTTAATGTCACTCAAGAAAGTGCAAATGATATTTTTCTTTTGGATAGTGGTTGCAGTAACCACATGACTGGTAATAATGATTTATTTTCTTCTATTGATACTAGTATTCAATCTAAAGTAAAACTGGGAAATGACTGTAAGGTTACAATTAATGGTAAAAGTGTAGTTCCAGTCTACACTAAGAATAATCAAAGAAGAAATATTGACGATGTTTATTTTGTGCCTGGTTTAAAATGCAATCTTATTAGTATTGGACAACTGATGGAGAAAAAGTACAGAGTATTATTCAAGAACAAGGTATGTACAATCTATGATAAATTACCCAACAAACAGTTGAATGCAAGAGTTGAGATGACCAAGAATAGAATGTTTCCACTTGTTATGAGAAATGATTTAAGTGGTTCTTTGAATGCTTATAAAGCTAGAAGTTTAGATGAATCTTGGTTATGGAATTTGAGATATAGTCATTTACATTTTGGTGGCTTAGATCTATTACAGAAGAAGTAGATGGTAAGGGGATTGCTCTGTATCCAGCAACCTGCAAGCTCTTGTCAGAGCTGCATACTTGGAAAACATCACAGAGAGAAATTTGTTGCAGGTGTTTTCTACAGAGAAAAATCTCCATTGGAAATTGTCCACACGGATTTATGTGGACCTATGAAAACACTGTTATGAATATAAATATACATATACCATAGATAGTCATAACATAATAATTAATAAATAATAATTATTAATAATGAAAGGTCATGTCTCAAAGGACATGACTATTGGTAAAGTGCACGCCTGCGTGGGTATATAAGCAGGCCCTCATTCTCAATTGTAATATCATATATCTTACTATTCATTCTTATTACATATATAATTGTCCATATGGATTTGATTACCATATTGCAGATATTTTGGATTATTTCTGCGTGACGAACTTTGTTCGTCTCATTTGGTATCAGACCAAGTTCTGATCCGGCCCTTGGCCACACTTTATTCAAACCTTGTTTGATATGGCTTTTAGTCAACCCCTTCATTACTGAGCTACTCCGACTCCAAGGTCTTTGACCATAACTGGGCCATTGGCCATCTACATTCCAAAATTATATTTTCTCGAAATTAGAAAAACAAAAAATTCGCTGCCATTACCATTGTGAACCGTCCAAACAAACCACAAAGGAATTGTTAGTTCAAAATAAAATAATAATAATAATAATAAAATTATT
>SNQJ01S0025403.1:92904-104642 GCA_010110895.2 Picea sitchensis
CAGAAGTTGCAAGATCGACAAGAAGAATATGACAAAATCATCATCGAAAAAGATGAAGAGATTTCTTGCCTAAGAAATCATAATCAAAAACTACTTGCAAAAATCATGAAGTCCAAGGAGAAGAAGCAGTGTTTTCAAAAGTTCGAACAAGAAAATCATGGTCTCAAAGAGAAATTAACCGAAAAAGAGAAAGAAAGCTCCTGCCTAAGGAACCTTAATCAGAAGTTACTATAACAAATTAAAAGCTTAAAGGATGAAAGAATGGAGAGTCTAGAATCAAAAAATAAAGATGACAAGTCAGAAGATAAAGAAGAACTTTTACGATTAAAACGACATAATCAAGATTTACTAATGCAAATCAAAAGGCTTAAGCATGATAAGAAGTATTTACAAGAAGAGCTAGATCACAAAACATCAATAATCGATAAAGAAACGATGACTGAACATATGGAACTAAAGAAGTCGTTAGATGTAAAAGTATCAATTATGGATAAAGGAATTAATATAGAACCAATCAACCTTACAACTCAAAAAGATGTGAATCCAATTGATGTAAAGAGGTCTTCAAATGTCGAAGAAGAAACAATCCATGGCCATGAAGAAAATTCAATTCCAAAAGTTACTCAACAAAAAGCTATAAGTATACGAAGTAAGGATCAAGTTGCAAGGATTCCTTATCAACATCCTAATCACAAAAATCGATACTTTAGCCAATCCTTGTATCAATAGAAACAAATGACCAGTATGTCGAAGAATATTACTTCAGCTACAAGTGATGTTCAAAATAGAAGTTATCATGGGAGTCGAAATACATCAAGTTCTTTCCAAGAACCCTATAAACTCCCCATGCAAAAGATCGAATTAGGATGGGCAGACTCCTTTACAATGCGAAAGTTCTGCTCAGCGCTTAGAAAATCCTATCGTCTCAAGTTCTCAACGATTACTAACTTGATAATGAAGAATCATGCGACAATAATTACAAGCTAGCGTAAGAGATAATTCTTCCATAAAGTATGCTTTGAAGACAACGCATTTTTAGGGGGAAGGCAATGTTATGAATATAAATATACATATACCATAGATATTCATAACATAATAATTAATAAATAATAATTATTAATAATGAAAGGTCATGTCTCAAAAGACATGACTATTCGTAAAGTGCACCCCTGCGTGGGTATATAAGCAGGCCCTCATTCTCAATTGTAATATCATATATCTTACTATTCATTCTTATTACATATATAATTGTCCATATGGATTTGATTACTATATTCCAGATATTTTGGATTATTTTTGTGTGACGAACTTTGTTCGTCTCAAACACCTTCTTTAACTGGTTGTCTTTATTTTATGACTTTCATTGATGATTTCACTAGGAAGACTTGGTTGTATTTGTTGAAACAGAAAGATGAAGCTTTTGAAGTTTTTAAGAGGTTTAAGTCTATGGTTGAAAATGACAGTGGTTGAACCATTAAGATCCTAAGGTCTGATAGAGGAGGTGAGTATAAGTTGAATGAATTCATTGAATTTTGTGATCTTCATGTAATTAAAAGGCAGTTTACTGCTCGATATACTCCACAACATATTGGAGTGGCTGAAAGGAAGAATCAAACCATCATGGACATGGCTCGAAACATGTTGAAAGAAAAACATCTTTCAAATGAATATTGGGGAGATGCGGTTCTTTGCTCTGTTTTTATCTTGAATAGAAGTCTGACCAAGACCGTGAGGGATTATGTACCTCAGGAAGCCTGGGATGGTAAGCCTTGCAATGTTTCTCATTTGAGAAATTTTGGATGTATTGCATTTGTGCATGTACCTATAGAAATGAGGAGGAAGTTGCATGACAGAAGAGAGAGAAGTATCTTTGTTGGATATAGTGAAGAGTCCAGGGCATATAATCTCTACAATCCCATCACCCAGAAATATGTAATCAACAAAGATGTTCAATTTAAAGAAGATGAATCCTGGGATGGGAGTATTGACAAATTAATTACAGAGGAAGCTTTGTTACCCCGTGAATATGATAATGGAGATGAGCAGGCTGAACGAGATGGACAGTTGGTTCCACATGCACATACGCCGGCAGCAAGAATTCCTACAATGGAAGCACCATATTTCAGCCCATATCAATTTAGAACGCCAAGAACTCGTGAGCGTGGTGAACCATATGGACATGGTGGACATCTATCAAATTCATAGGTAAGTAGTGAATCAAATCCCACTTTAGCTTCATTAAGAAACTAATTTAAAGGATAAAAGACTAAAAGCTTAAGAGAATTATATGATCAGAATGAAGAAGTAGATCAGATTTCAAATTTTGCATTAATGGCATGTGATCCTATAAGTTTTGATGAAGCTGCTAAAGAGGATGTCGAGATAAAAGCAATGGATGAGGAGCTTGATTCCATTGAAAGAAATAACACTTGGGATCTTGTATATTTACCTGAAGGTAAGAACAATATTGGTGTTAAGTGGGTTTATAAGACTAAGTTGAATGTAGATGGTGAAGTTGAAAAGTACAAGGCAAGACTTGTAGCTCAGGGGTTTAGTCAGCAACTCGGTATTGATTACAATGAAACATTTTCTCCTATAGAAAGAATTGACACTGTGAGAATGGTCTTAGCTATTGCAGCTCAGAATAGATGGACGTCAAGTCTGCATTCTTGAATGGATATTTGGAAGAAGATGTTTATGTAAGATAACCTCCGGGTTATGAGATTGATAAACACAAAGATAAAGTTTACAGCTTAAGGAAATCCTTATATGGATTGAAGCATGCATCCAGAGTTTGGTATAGCAGGATTGATGAATACCTGATCAGTGTTGGATTCAGCAGAAGTCAAAGTGAACCAACTCTGTATACAAAGGTAAACCAGAAAGGTAAAATTTTGATTGTTTGTTTGTATGTTGATGACCTAATTTTTACTGGAGATCTATCTGTAGATGATTTTAAAAATGCCATGAAAACAGAGTTTGAAATGATTGATTTAGGATTGATGAAGTGTTTTCTTGGAATTCATAGGTGTTGATGATCCCTTTGCATGGAATTCCTATGTCTAATTCATAATCACACAAAAAATTGAATTTTTCTTCTATCCAGTTACATGTGGAGCCTTTTCAAAAAGACAAAAATTATTCAAAGTAGTGTTAGCAGGGAAAATCCCCCTATTACTATACTGGGTCGGAATATAGGCAGAGCACAAGCTTCCATTAAAAGACAGTCCTAATCCTAAGCTATCCAAAAACTACAAAAACAAAGAAAAAAAGAGATGAAGGAAGAATGATAAGTGTACCTTAGTCCCTAACGTCTGATGCAAACTTCCTTCACCATTGTAGTTTCTTAAGCTGTGTGGCTCCTCCTGAAGTTGAACTGCAAGAAAACTTACAAAAAAGATGTTATAAATATGCAATCTCTACTTATCAATGTTAGCGTTTGGATTTAAATGTAGATGTATTAAGCAATAAAGATACAAATATGCAATGAGTTGGGACATGAAAAGAACTCTTATTCAAACTGAAGATTAAAATATTACAACCTTAATGATCAAAAAAATTCTTTAGGAACCAGGCCCAAGGTCCTCTTACTACTGCTCCAATTGCATCATTCCTATGCTACCTTTCACAATCAACTGATCTCTTTGGGAAAATAGAAGGGGTTGTATAAGGAGAAAAGGATGAAGAGGGAATGTTGAGGCCAAATCTCAGAAAAGGTTGCAAAACTTGGGCTAGAAGGGGAAGGGATTATGGCAGAGTTTCTCTTTTCTCTTGCTTGATGTCGGAATGAGACCTCAAGACCTATTTTTATATGAAGAAAAGATGGTTATTCAGTTTGGGGACAGGCTACAATGGGTAAAATGGTTGGGAAACCTCCAATAGCCTGTTAACTCTACGAAAATCCTTGCAAATTTTTATTTTTTGCAAATTTTGGAGGTAAACAGAGGTTGTCTACTATGCATCTAGGGTGTGTACATAGGAAGTAGTGGAGAAGGATGCGTACATGCTTCAAAAAATGGTTTTTTTAAGAAAGAGTCTCAACAGTAATTTGGAAAATTGTTTAAGTGAAAAGGCCAATGCCATGTATGCATAGGTAGGGAAATTTTGGGCTATAATAGATTCCCCCTAATGTGTGAGATCAAAAGCGAAACTGATGGCCGGAATTCATTACAATATCTTTACTAATGGGAAGGCACAAAGTTGAGTGAGCACGGGACAACAGTTCTAGAGCGCACCATCTACAAAATAACAATAATCTCTTTGAGGCGGGCATACCCATGCTCGAGATGAACTAATCATGGATGCCAAACAAGTACACTACAGATCCATGTCATATAAAGTGTATCTGTTAGCAATACAAAGAGGATCTACACCTCAAAATCATTTGATGATATTCAAGTACAATATAATATGCATCTTCAAGAAGTATTGATGCCTACAATTGGAGATGAGAACACCATAGCTCAAACAACAACTTCAATATCTTCAACAACTCAGGTAGGAGTACAATAGGAGTGTAAGACTCACTACTCCGAGGTCTTCGAAATATCATCGGGGAAAGAATGGAGGATCTCGATCATCAGGCACATAACCCCATCGACTTTGAATCTGGACTTAACTGGACTCTCAGGATGGTTGACTCATGAAGTTCAAGAGGAAAAATGCAGAATGGACGACTCAGGTTGGATAAATATTCCATTGGACAAAAGCATGAAAATGATGAGAATCAGGCAACGTAACATTGACATAAGTCGGTGATGCAGGATGCAGCATAAACTCTCCATATGTTTGGAAGAGTAACCAAACAGAAAGGGACATAGCTCTATGTAGCCAGAATAGCTTTTAAAGGTCATACTAGATCCCAATGCTTGACGAATAAACGAAAGGATGTTATTTTTCAATGGGTGACTATCTTGCTTTCGAAAAAAGAATTTATATACCCCGTCCCCTCTTTTTGGAATATTTGATTTTTTTGTATTTTTCAAATTTTTAACGATCTTGAAAAGGAATAAAAGAATGCTACATTAAAGAGAAGGAACGAGTGTCATGGGAAAGAAAACTAGTTCGAGGCACATGGAACATAGTGATGCTCTGTGCAAGGAGACATGTGCAGGATAAGGACACTTGGGAAAATTCCTTCATGGGTCAAGGTGTCAGATCACAAAGGAAAAAAGTGTTGCAAGGATTGCGTTTAGGGAATGCTTTGAAGTTTTAGTTGAGAGCAACATGGATCCAAAATTACGCCAACAACGCAAATATGAGACCCACAATGCGATTAAGCATGACACAACAAGACTCCTTTCATGTGAATTTTTATGATCCCACAGAAGGTAAACTCGGTGGTTTTTTCATGTTTTAAAGAGTCTGAAAAAACTCTCAAAGAAGACTCCAGGGAGTTCCTTTTTCGAAATTAGTCTAGTCGGTTCGTAAAAGGGTTAAACTTATACTGAAAATATGTCTCTTCAAAACCATTTTATTGAGTGTGATTGAGACAAGATCACTCGTCTATATTTTTAATTTTAAGGAGTCAGAAAAGAGCTTAACTATTGACTCACAACCTTTTTCTAGGTTTAGTCTCCTTAGCCCGAAAAAGTATAAAATATAACTTAGGATAACTCTCCCGACAACACAAGTCTCATTAGGCGTGCCATTTTCCTGGATAATCTATTGGTCGGAAAAAGGGTTAAAATCATGCCAAATAGATGTTCTATCTGGACCAATTAACGAGTGTGAAAGGAACAAGGTCACTCGACAATGTTTTCATATTTAGGGAGTTTTAAAAGAGATTAACTATGGATTCCGAGGGGGTTCCTTTTTCGTAGGTAATCTCCAAGGCTCGAAAAAGAGATAAACTAAAACCAAGGAGAATGTTACTTTTTCGAAAATTTACTCCCTCAGGCCCGAAAAAGGGTTGAACTTACGCCTGAGAATACTCTCCTAGCAAACCGAATTTCCTAGGGCATACATTTATTCCTAAAATTATCTATCTAGGCCAAAAAATGGGTAAACTACCGATGGACAGATGTGCCCTCAATTTTTAGTTTGACGAGCATGAAGTGCAACAAGATCGCTCGACAATCTTTTCATTTTAGAGAGTCTGAAAAGGGATTAAAGAAGACTCCACGGGGGCTTCTTTCCTCAAGTAATCCATATGAGATCAAAAAGAATAAATAAAGTCCCGTTGGATGTTTCTTTAAAAATTCAACTGAACTTGAATGAAAACAAACCATTCTCATTAGGGAATCCCTTGGGTATAGGCCAATGAAAGATGAAGAAGAAGTATGAGGCTTCAACACAAAGTCATGGCGAGACTAAACAGGACTCTCATGCCTATGAAGTACTATGGCATAAAAACAAAATGGAAAATAAGGATCTAACTAGGATGCCCAAGGAAGGAAGGATCTACCACATAAAGTACGACACACTTATCGACAAGGAAGGTTAGTGTCACAATTCAGTGGGGTCGATCCTAAGGCTAATTGAACCAGGAAACGGATAATGAAAAAAATGCAGGTAGGAAAAAATCTATCCTATATGTTATTTTCGAGGTCAATACCTGTTAGAACAGATCGATACGATGAGAAAATGTCAAAGAAAAATGTCTCCAAGATCCTGCATATAAGGCCAATAACACTCATCCAGAACTTAATCAATCCAATATAGATAGAAACTTCAGAAAATAAGAGGTGCGATTAAATACAAAACTTTAAAACAACAAACATGGATTGTACAATGTGGTACAAATCACCACATGAACTTACAACTCATGTGTGATAGTAGTTCAATTAGAGCCCGATGCTAGGATCTAAACAAGAGTCTCTTCGATAGTCAACCTGGAAAGTCTCCCAAAAGGGAAGAAAACACAAACCACAGTGTAAGTCTTCTCACAGTATAGAAACCATAGTGATGGCTTCAAGGATAGCCTCATCTGAAGGAAATTCAAAATATGATAAATCACTCAAACAAGGAGTGTCGACAGTCCCAAATGGGGAAGCAAACTGTCCATATTCCATACAACGATGAAGGTTCTGGCCAGGATTGGAAAAGTCTATCAACAAAGAATCATAAGCACAAGGGCTTGAGGATCTACAAACAATGATATCAAACTCGAAAGGAAACTCCAGATCACTTAGACCAAGTGGGTGAAGCAAGGGCTCCCATTCCCCCATTGGATAAACCAATGGATCAATTACTAATACCAAGTCTCGTGAAGGAAAACATGAGTGAAGAAGTTCCTGCTCAGGAGAAATTGAACACCGAGGATAAGATACCACATAATTTACATATGGCGAGGTAGAGTCTACATGAATACTTTTTATATATAAAGGGGCATCCTAAACTAACACTGAATTAGGATGGTGATTATCGGATTCCAACTAGTTGATAGTGAAAATGCTTCCAGTGTGAGAGAAATGCAACACTCGAAAGTGCGTAAACACTGAAAACATTCATAGCATATACATAATCACACCCGAGAAGCATATTGAAATAAAACGGGCCTTGCACCACTATAACATCAACAAGGAAAATATTACCACCTAATGAGATAGGAAACTAAGGAAGAATCCCCAAATATTCACTAGGACATCTGTAAAAATCCAATAGCTCATGTGAAGCGGTCACAAACTTGGGAGAACCAAAAGGTTTCCAATCCCAGGAGGATAAAATACTTGTGGAATCTCCTTCATCTACAATGCATCGGTAAAAAAAAATTGAATTAACTTCAACCCTTATTTGAAAAGGTGTATAAGAAGGAAGGAGAGGCTCAACAAGGTCATTCCAATCAAAGGAAACCATCCTAGGACTTGCAAGGGGTGTGATCGATGTGGACATATTGTCCCCTTGTTCTGAAAGTACTGAACTGGAAATGCTAAAAACATAGTCGGTAGACACATCACTCCCCATCAGAAGAGTAGGATCAGCCAAATATTGCATCAACATGATCACTTTGGTAGACTCAACACTCTCCAAGAGAGGAGTGGGATCAACCGAATATTGCATCTGGAAGACCATTTGGTAGAATCGACACTCTCCATGAGAAGAGTGGGATTGACCAAAGATTTCATCGGAACAACCACTTCCTCAAACATCGGTTGAATAAGATGCGAGACAACATGGTTTGAAGGCAAATCACCCCCGAAAAGAAGAGTGGGTTCGTTTGAAGATTTCATTAGAATGAGCACTTCATCAACCAAAGGATGAATACAGTGTGAGACAACATGGTATGAAGGTGCATCACCCCCCAAAAAGAGGAGTGGGGTTGGTCGAAGATTGCATCACTGCGACCAATTCATCAAACAAAGGCTGAATAGGTTGCGAGGAAACCTCATAAGACTCGGAATCAAAAGCACTTACAAATAGATATCACAATCATCATGCTTTTAGAAGGCCAGGGAATAAATGAGTAAGGTGATCTCCCCTGCAAATCTTACAATTGAAATTAGGTTTATGTCCAGTCCATCTCAGTTTCTCAACAACATCAATGCCCCCAGCATGAATCGTAGAGGTTGGTTTCACATCTCCAACATGACTTGTAGAGGTTGGTGACTGGTCAATAACATGACTCATAGAGACTATAGACCTATCGCCAGCATGAATAGTAGTGATTGGACTTTTCCCCCCCAGTATGACTTGGAGAGGTTGGGTGTTGGTATTCAACATGACTAGAAGAGGTTGAGGACCTATCTCCAACATGACTCTTAGAGATTGGTGAAAAATCTCCAGAATGAATAGCATAGGTTGCTTTTTCCCCCCCAGCATGACTTGGGGAGGCTGGGTGTTCGTCTTAAACATGACTTGCAGAGGTTGACGACCTATCTCCAACATGACTCGTAGAGGTTGGTGATTTCTTCTTCCTATTCTTCCTCTTTCTATTTCGTTTAGAATTCCAGTTACTAGTATCTATACTTTCACCAGAGAACGTAGAAGGAGGAGGAGAAGACTTTGTTGACGAAGGAACATCAAGATGATTCCCATGATTTAAGGTGCTTAACTAAGAATCATCAAGAGCATTCGGGACATTTGGAATGGTACCCAACCAAATTGGTAGTCCCACATTCAACCCAGGAATGTACAAAGTGGCCATCAAAGGGACACCAAAATTTCCAAAGAAAGTAAAATCACAAGAATCCCCTTGCGAAGGGGTTCCTTGGTTGGTATCATCAGTAACTTTTTGCATGAAGATATTATGCTCCGGTTCTTCCCTTGAGAAATCGTTCAAGTCCATAAAAGTCTCACACACTGACTCTAGTTAACCACTGGTATAAAAAACAACTCCTATAAAAGGGTGGCTTCATGTTTCTAAGTGGAAGACCGAAAAGTCCTCATGACCGGCAAAGTGGGTGGTATACCACGTTCGGTAAGAGACCCAAAGTAATGACTGACTAACGCACTATGGAAAACTAGGGAGCACAGTGCACACCACTAAGAAGGAAATCCTAAAAAGATACAAACCAAACAAACTACCCTTCTGAATGCTTCTAACCCAGGGAGACGAAGTCATTATCATCCAAGGAATTCACAAAGGAAAACGATTGTCCAAGAGAAGAAGTTACCCCAACCTCTGATCGACGGTCCGTTCGGGTATCGCCCAGAGAATATAGAGTCGGCTTCAGGTACCGTGATACACCCCTCACAGTCACCTGTGTTTCAACCTATATAATGGAAACTAGGCCACCAACTTGTAAACAACAACCATCGGGGTATAATCGACAGTAGGGCGAGTGTATGGGAATGGTAACTAAGCACAAAGATCCTCCTAGGGCCTGAAACACAACATAGTCAAAATCATTCTTAGAGTACCTTGAACGGATCCGAGTGTCTTAGAGGTATGACACAAGTTGGGTCAGTAACTCTACAATATTCACCCCCAACACAAACTCTCATAAACACTTTGTTGGGATCAGGAGTGCATATCTTTGTTATCGTCCTGCACACGACCTCGTGTTTGAATCCTTTGTGAGAGGAGCTTCTCTAATTGAGTAATTACAAAATGACCCTCCATGTTCTTTAAGTAGAGATCACTGACAAATTGAGTGCTAAGCCACGAATCAATATAGCCATTAGTATTGAAGAGAATATGAGTCATCAGATCACTTTTTGTCTAGAACATATTCTGACCGATGGATTACATAAGTACAAATGCATACTAAAGAAACACGCTTTAACCTAAGGAAATAGTGTGCCAAGTTGATCTTAACTAACTCCTAAGTGTGTAAATACCCTAACATATGCATGTGCAAATATCTGCTAATAAAATCATAGTTCTTCCCCTTTTTCTTCTTGGAATAGATATATTTTAGACCACCTTCACCACTATTGTTGATGGGACCAAAAACCCTATTATGGAAAATATTTTTGCAATCTCGAGCCTAATCCATTTCCCTCAATTGAAATATGTGTTGTCTCCAACAATAACCCCGATTGTAATCTTCACTAATTGAGATTTACATGTTCTTTATTCTTGTATTCAATTAACATTTAAGTTCTCTAGACACACATAATTTTGGTGCCCTTGTGGTCCACACTTGAAACGTGTTCAGTTGAATTGTCCTGCTCTTCCTCTAGGAATTCCTCGACCTTTAAGGGATTCATAATTTCCTCAAAAACCTTGGAGCACTCATGTTGGTTTCTTCTACCTGGATTTCACTTAGCCTCTCCTCTTCTAGAGGTCATTCTTTACTAAGGATCATTTACTGATGATCGATTGGGAGAAACTCTCTTGTAAATCTCTATGTAATATTTTTCTTTCGCATTAATAAATTTCTCCAAGTACCCACGTTAGCGGGGGTCTTGGATCTTTCCCCATAGGTGTTTTTCCATGTCAAAAAATAGGTGTGTCTTTCTCACTCACATGTGGGGTTCAAACATGCTCTCATACATTAGTAGTGTAGAGAGTCTATTAACTATAGATGTTTTAATTACTAGGAGAGCACACAATAATGCAATTCAAAGAAATGCACTCAACCCATTAATGGAGGAAAATATACAAGCAACACTAGTCTATTAAATTAACACTTCAAACATTAAATCTAGGCCTCACTAGGTTCTTCCTCTTTTGCAAAAAAATGGGCTATGCACCTCTCAAAAGTCTTAACCTACCCATCAATTTAAATCTTGGCCAAGATTACAATGGGATTCATGATATCTTCCTTCTTCCATTGTGTGAACTATCCTTTTTCTCCCATCTCCGTTTTAATTAATGATCATGAATGAGAATACGATTCCCCTCCATGCTCAATCTACATTCATTGAAATCACCAAACTATTAAACCAACATCCCTGACAAATGACTATGGGGCCTCTGATGTATTTATCCACCATATCATTTAAGACCAACCACCACCTTAATTTATGCGTTGACTAACTCATGGTATCATTCATTGAATGGTATTATTATACGTCATCCTTTGTTCAATTGAGAAGAACCCCTGCCCCCGAGGAAACATGCTCCATTACAAACCATCTCCATTCAAGCTCCAATGGGATCCATTTCTTTCTCCCAATTTTTCAATTGGTGAGGGGATACAACGACATGCACTCATTCCTTAATACCCCCTTGTTGGGCTCTCCATAATGTGTAAGTTGTCAATTTTCTGGATATCCAAAGGTTTTTGTGCCACCTTCAACTCTTCTACAATGGAACAAAAAGAATTTGATACTTACCTAGGATTCCACAATTTGAAAGGGTGTACTCCTGCATTCGGAAGGGATGGTTCAAGGCTTTCATATTTTGTCTT
>SNQJ01S0025403.1:116766-132094 GCA_010110895.2 Picea sitchensis
CTATTTCTATGTAGCTATTGTGAAATGTTGGCATTGAATCTATTTCAAAGGAAACTTGTTCGACCAAGTTGAAAAGACTATATAATTTGAATATGCTTATGCTAGTTGATCAACAGCTTATGACACTTTCTCCTTCGCTTCCATTAATATGGCTATAATACTAGGTAAGCATGATAGGAAAGGAAAAAATATTGTGGTATAACACAAGATAGATTCAAAATGTTACTCCATCAATGTGATTCAAGTAACCGCTCTCGTATCAACAACATGGTTGTGTTGTCCCAACTTATTACGATATTGTGAAGCGTTGTTTCCAAACATCCCAATGGCCATTTCATCAAACTTTAATTTGAATTCTTTTTATAATGTGATCTCTTTTTTGGTTTTAACAAACCAAAAAATGGCAATAAAGAAACCCAATCCATACCCTCAGTAGTTATCCATTTCTATTGTTTCTCACTTACATAGGTAGAGTGGAACCAATCCTTGTATTGAATGCAACGACTTGCTCAAATTGATAAGAGAAAGCTTCATTGGAGGAAATTTGTATATCGAGTATGTTTGTAGTGAAATTACTTTTCCACCCTCAAAAACATCTTCCATCATTGAGAGTAATATGACCTTAGCCACTTCTATAATTTTCTCAAGGCTGCCTTCAAGTTCTATTGATCTAATAGAAGTGATGTGTCTGGCCTATAAGAACCAGTTGAATTCGTGTTGCTGAAGATGTGCTTCTAGCTCCCAATCACCCATGATCAACAACTAAATATAGGTTCAATATAGTATGTAGTGGCTTCGCACCACGTACAAAAGGAGATAAGTGCTGCAAAGGTCATGGCAGAGGCAAAATAAGCAATCACGATTGATATCCTTCATGGACTTACCTTCATCACCACAATGAAGGATGAGCATTACTATTGATATAAAGATAGCACCGGAGAGGCTGATCAATGCTAAATATATCTCGAGAATTACTTTCTATCATTAAATTTTTAACTAATTACATAACATTTCTAGAGTTGAAACATAGAAGATTGACATCTAAAATGAAAGTCAATTGCCTTTCCTCTATATGAGGCCAAATGCTAGGAAGAATATTATAAATTTTGATAGAAATATCTGAAACTATAAGCTTAAAAATAATCTCAATGCATGGAAACTTAGTTTCATATGATTGGTTCTACTTAGTTTCAAGTTTTAAGAAAAATGACAAATTGAATACCATATTCCAAGCCTAAAAGGTGGGGACTAATAATGCTTACCTTATTTAGAAGGTAAGGCCATATGGTTTCATATATTAGGAGAAAGAGGCATCTCCAAAAGCTACCTGTTGTCTCTCTCTTCTTATGCATTTGGAAAATAATTCCTTCCTTGAACTTTGGAGCTTATAGGATTTTTTTCATCTCTCTCCATATGAATTTGGTAACCAGTTCCTTCCTTGAACATTTGATTTCGTGGACATTATTTTCGATAAATCTTTGACTAGATTTCATAGACATTAATTTCGATAAATCTTTGGCAAGTACACATAAAATCTTTATTGTTCATCTCCATGCCCATGAAGGAGATTGTTTGTAAGTCCTTAAGGATAAGGAATAACTTTTCTCACTTTCAACGAATATCTTCCTGAATGGTGATCTACTTTTCTTTAAGTAGAAGATATTAAAATAGAACAAATGTAAGTGGTTGTTTCTAATAAACACAATAGATATGCAATCTTTTACAACTTACACACAATTAATATTCGTGACTATACTCCATATAACACACCTACTATCTACTCAATTATAACATGCACAAGGTTCGAAGGGACGTTCATGTATCTCTATTTGATGTTGAAATTATATTGGTACTATATGGTCCTCTCCATGTATTTTCTAGGTTGTCATTATTAAAAAATATATTGGGGTTCTAAAAAAGACAAAATATGAAAGCCTTGAACCATCCCTTCCGAATGCAGGAGTACACCCTTTCAAATTGTGGAATCCTAGGTAAGTATCAAATTCTTTTTGTTCCATTGTAGAAGAGTTGAAGGTGGCACAAAAACCTTTGGATATCCAAAAAATCGAGAACCTACACATTATGGAGAGCCCAACAAGGGGGTATTAAGGAATGAGTGCATATCGTTGGATCCCCTCACCAATTGAAAAATTGGGAGAAAGAAATGGATCCCATTGGATCTTGAATGGAGATGGTTTGTAATGGTGCATGTTTCCTCGAGGGGAGGGGTTCTTCTCAATTGAACAAAGGATGAAGTATAATAATACCATTCAATGAATGATACCATGAGTTAGTCAACGCGGAAATTAAGGTGGTGGTTGGTCTTAAATGATATCGTGGATAAATACATCAAAGGCCCCATAGTCATTTGTCAGGGAGGTTGGTTTAATAGTTTGGGGATTTCAATGAATGTAGATTGAGCATGGAGGGGAATGGTATTCTCATTCATGATCATTAATTAAAACGGAGATAGGAGAAAAAGGATAGTTCACACAATGGAAGAAGGAAGATATCATGAATCCCATTGTAATCCTGGCCAAGATTTAAATTGATGGGTAGCTTAAGGCTTTTGAGAGGTGCATAGCCCATTTTTTTACGAAAGAGGAAGAACCTGGTGAGGCCTAGATGTAATGTTTGAAGTGTTAATTTAATAGACTAGTGTTGCTTGTATATTTTCCTCCACTAATGGGTTGAGTGCATTTCTTTGAATTGCATTCTTGTGTGCTCTCCTAGTAATTAAAACATCTATAGTTAATAGACTGTCTACACTACTAATCTATGAGAGCATGTTTGATACCCACATGTGAGTGAGAATGAAACACCATTTTTTTGACATGGTAAAACCCCTATGGGGAAACATCCAAGACCCCCGCTAACGTGGGCACTTGGAGAAATTTATCAATGCGAAAGAAAAATATTACATAGAGATTTACAAGAGAGTTTCTCCCAATTGATCATCAGTAAATGACCCTTAGTAAAGAATGATCTCTAGAAGAGGATAGGTTAAGTGAAATCCAGGTAGAAGAAACCAACATGAGTGCTCCAATGTTTTTGAGGAAATTATGAATCCCTTAAAGGTTGAGGAATTCCTAGAGGAAGAGCAGGACAATTCAACTGAACACGTTTCAAGTGTGGACCACAAAGGCACCAAAATTATGTGTGTCTAGAGAACTTAAATGTTAGTTGAATACAAGAATAAAGAACATGTAAAGCTCAATTAGTGAAGATTACAATTGGGTTTATTGTTGGTGACAACACATATGTTAATTGAGGGAAATGGCTTAGGCTCGAGATTGCAACAATATTTTCCATAATAGGGTTTTTGGTCCCAACAACAATAGTGGTGAAGGTGGTTTAAAATATATCTATTCCAATATAGAAAAAGGGGAAGAACTATGATTTTATTAGTAGATATTTGCACATGCGTATGTTAGGGTATTTACACACTTAGGAGTTAGTTAAGATCAACTTGGCACACTATTTCCTTAGGTTAAAGTGTGTTTCTTTAGTATGCATTTGTAGTTATGTAATCTGACGGTCAGAATATGTTCTAGACATAAAGTGATCTGATGACTCATATTCTCCTCAATACTAATGGCTATATTGATTCGTGGCTTAACACTCAATTTGTCAGTGATCTCTACTTAAAGAACATGGAGGGTCATTTTGTAATTACTCAATCAGGGAAGCTCCTCTCACAAAGGATTCAAACACGAGGTCGCGTGGAGGATGGTAACGAAGGTATGCACTCCTGATCCTGACAAAGTGTTTATGCGAGTTTGTGTTGGGGGTGAATACTGTAGAGTTACTGAACCAACTTGTGTCATACCTCTGAGACACTCAGATCCGTTCAAGGTACTCTAAGAATGATTTTGACCATGTTGCATTTCATGCCCTAGGAGGATCTTTGGGCTTAGTTACCATTCCCATACACTCGCCCTACTGTTGATTATACCCCGATGGCTGTTGATTACAAGTTGGTGGCCTAGTTGCCATTATATAGGTTGAAACACAGGTGACTGTGAGGGGTGTATCGCGGTACCTGAGGAAGACTCTATATTCTCTGGGTGATACCCGAAGGGACCGTCGATCAGAGGTTTGGGTAACTTCTTCTCCTGGACAATCGTTTTCCTTTATGAATTCCTTGGATGATAATGACTTCATCTCTCTAGGTTAGAAGCATTCAGAAGGGTAGTTTGTTTGGTTTGTATCTTTTTAGGATTTTCTTCATAGTGGTGTGCTCTGTGCTCCCTAGTTTTCCATAGTGTGTTAGTCAGTCATTACTTTGGGTCTCTTACTGAAGGTGGTATAGCACCCACTTAGTCGGTCTTGAGGACTTTTCGGTCTTCCACATAGAAACATGAAGCCACATTTTTATAGGAGTTTTTTTTATACCACTGGTTAACTAAAGTCAGTGTGTGAGACTTTTACGGACTTGAACGATCCTGCAAGGGAAGAACCTGAGCATAAGATCTTCATGCAAAAATTTATTGATGATACCAACCAAGGAACCCCTTCACAAAGGGATTCTTGTGATTTTACTTTCTTTGGAAATGTTGGTGTCCCTTTGATGGTCACTTTGTACATTCCTGGGTTGAATGTGGGACTACCAATTTGGTTGGGTACCATTCCAAATGTCCCGAATGATCTTGATGATTCTTAGTTAAGAACCTTAAATCATGGGAAACATCTTGATGTTCCTTCGTCAACAAAGTCTTCTCCTCCTCCTTCTACCTTCTCTGGTGAACGTATAGATACTAGTAACTGGAATTCTAAACGAAATAGAAAGAGGAAGAATAGGAAGAAGAAATCACCAACCTCTACGAGTCATGTTGGAGATAGGTCATCAACCTCTGCAAGTCATGTTTAAGACCAACACCCAGCTTCCGCAAGTCATGCTGGGGGAAAAAAACCAACCTATGCTATTCATTTTGGAGAGTTTCCACCAACCTCTATGAGTCATGTTGGAGATAGGTCCTCAACCTCTTCTAGTCATGTTGAAGACCAACACCCAACCTCTCCAAGTCATGCTGGGGGGAAAAATTCCAATCACTACTAGTCATATTGGCGATAGGTCTGTAGTCTCTGTGAGTCATGTTATTGACCAGTCACCAACCTCTGCAAGTCATGTTGGAGATGTGAAACCAACTTCTACTATTCATGCTGGGGGCATTGATGTTGTTGAGAAACCTAGGCGGACTGGACATAAACCTAAGTTCCCTTGTAAGATTTGAGGGGAGATCACCTTACTCATTTATTCCCTGGCCTTATAAAGGCATGACGATTGTGGTATCTATCTGTAAGTTCTTCTGATTCTGATTCTTATGAGGTTTCCTCACAACCTATTCAGCCTTTGGTTGATGAATTGGTTGCAGTGATGCAATCTTTGACCAACCCCACTCCTCTTTTGAGGGTGTGATGCACCTTCATACCATGTTGTCTCACAGTGTATTCATCATTTGGTTGATGAAGTGCTCATTCTAATGCAATCTTCTAACGAACCCACTCTTCTTTTCGGGGGTGATTTGCCTTCAAACCATGTTGTCTCGCATCTTATTCAACCAGTGTTTGAGGAAGTGGTTGTTTCTATGAAATCTTTGGTCGATCCCACTCTTCTCATGGAGAGTGTCGAGTCTACTAAATGGTCATGCAGATGCAATATTTGGTTGATCCCACTCCTCTCTTTGAGAGTGTTGAGTTTACCAAAGTGGTAATGCTGATGCAATATTTGGCTGATCCCACTCTTCTGATGGGGAGTGATGTGTCTACTGACTATGTTTTTATCATTTCCAGTTCAGTACTTTCAGAAAAGGGGACATTATGTCCACTTCAATCACACCCCTTGCAAGTCCTAGGATGGTTTCCTTTGATTGGAATGGCCTTGTTGAGCCTCACCTTCCTTCTTATACACCTTTTCAAATAAGGGTTGAAGTTAATTCAATTTTTTTTTACTGATGCATTGTAGATGAAGGAGACTCCGCAAGTATTTTATCCTCCTGGGATTGGAAACCTTTTGGTTCTCTCGAGTTTGTGACCGCTTCACATGAGCTGTTGGATTTTTACAGACGTCCTAGTGAATATTTGGGGATTCTTCTTTAGTTTCCTATCTCATTAGGTGGTAATATTTTTCTTGTTGATGTTATAGTGGTGCAAGGCCCGTTATATTTCAATATGCTTCTCGGGTGTGATTATGTATATGCTATGAACGTTTTCAGTGTCTACGCACTTTCGAGTGTTGCATTTCTCTCACACTGCAATCATTTTCACTATCAACCAATTGGAATCCGATAATCACCATCCTAATTCAGTGTTAGTTTAGGATGCCCCTTTATATATAAAAAGTATTCATGTAGACTCTACCTCGCCATAGGTAAATTATGTGGTGTCTTATCCTCGGTGTTCAATTTCTCCTGAGCAAGAACTTGTTCACTCATGTTTTCCTTCATGAGACTTGGTATCAGTAATTGATCCATTGGTTTATCCAATGCGGGAATGGGAGCCCTTGCTTCACCCACTTGGTCTAAGTGATCTGGATTTTCCTTTTGAGTTTGATCTCATTGTTTGTAGATCCTCAAGCCCTTGTGCTTATGATTCTTTGTTGATAGACTCTTCTAGTCCTGGCCAGAACCTTCATCGTCGTATGGAATATGGTCATTTTGCTTCCCCATTTGGGACTGTCGACACTCCTTGTTTGAGTGATTTATCGGATTTTGAATTTCCTTCGGATGAGGCTATCCTTGAAGCCATGACTATGGTTTCTATACCGTGAGAAGACTTACACTGTGGCTTGTGTTTTCTTCCCTTTTGGGAGACTTTCCAGGTTGGCTATCGAAGAGACACTTGTTTAGATCCTAGCATCGGGCTCTAATTGAACTACTATCACACATGAGTTGTAAGTTCGTGTGGTGCTTTGTACCACATTGTACAATCCATGTTTGTTGTTTTAAAGTTTTATATTCAATCACACCTCTTATTTTATGAAGTTTCTATCTATACTGGATTTATTAACTTCTGGATGAGTGTTATTGGCCTTATATGTAGGATCTTGGAGACATTTTTCTTTGACATTTTCTCATCGTATCAATCCGTTCTAACAGGTGTTGACCTCAAAACTAGCATATAGTATAGATTTTTTCCTCCTTGCATCTTTTGCATTATCCATTTCCTGGTTCAATTAGCCTTAGGATCGACCCCACTGAATTGCGACACTAACCTTCCTTGTTGATAAGTGTGTTGTACTTTATGTGCTAGAGCCTTCCTTCCTTGGGCATCCTAGTTAGATCCTTGTTTTCCATTTGGTTTTCATGCCATAGTACTTCATAGGCACGAGAGTCCTATTTAGTCCCACCATGACTTTGTGTTGAAGCTTCATACTTCTTCTTCATCTTTCGTTGGCCTATACCCGAGGGACTCCCTTATGAGAATGGTTTGTTGTCATTAAAGCTCACTTGAATTTTGAAAGAAACATCCAACCAGACTTTATTTATTCTTTTCGATCTCATATGGATTACTTGAGAAAAGAAGCCCATGTGGAGTCTTCTTTAATCCCTTTTCAGACTCTCTAAAATGAAAATATTGTCAAGCGATCTTGTTGCACTTCATGCTCGTCAAACTAAAATTTGAGGGCACATCTGTCCATCGATAGTTTACCTGTTTTTTGGCCTGGATGGATAATTTTAGGAATAAAGGTATGCCCTAGGAAATTCGGTTCGCTAGGAGAGTATTCTCAGGCGTACGTTCAACCCTTTTTCGGGCCTGAGGGACTAAATTTTCGAAAAAGTAACATTCTCCTTGGTTTTGGTTTATCTCTTTTTCAAGCCTTGGAAATTACCTACGAAAAAGGAACCCCCTCGTAGGCCATAGTTAATCTCTTTTAAAACTCCCTAAATATGAAAACATTGTCGAGTGACCTTGTTCCTTTCACACTCGTTAATTGGTCCAGATAGAACATCTATTTGACATGATTTTAACCCTTTTTCCAACCAATAGATTATCCAGGAAAATGGTACGCCTAATGAGACTTGTCTTGCCGGGAGAGTTATCCTAAGTTATATTTTATACTTTTTTGGGCTAAGGAGACTAAACCTAGAAAAAGGTTGTGAGTCAATAGTTAATCTCTTTTCTGACTCCTTAAAATTGAAAATATAGACGAGTGATCTTGTCTCAATCACACTCATTAAAATGGTTTTGAAGAGACATATTTTCGGTATAAGTTTAACCCTTTTACAAACCGACTAGACTGATTTCGAAAAAGGAACTCCCTGGAGTCTTCTTTGAGCATTTTTTCAGACTCTCTAAAACGTCAAAAAACCATCGAGTTTTCCTTCTGTGGGATCGTAAAAATTCACATGCAAGGAGTCTTGTTGTGTCAAGCTTAATCACATTGTGGGTCTCATATTTGCGTTTTTGGCATAATTCCAGATCCATGCTGCTCTCAACTAAAACTTCAAAGCATTCCCTAAACGCAAGCCTTACAACACTTTTTTCCTTTGCGATCTGACACCTTGACCCATGAAGGAATTTTCCTGAGTGTCCTTATCCTGCACATGTCTCCTTGCACTGAGAATCAATATGTTCCATGTGCCTCAAACTAGTTTTCTTTCCCATGACACTCGTTCCTTCTCTTTAACGTAGCATTCTTTTATTCCTTTTCAAGATCGTTAAAAATTTGAAAAATACAAAAAAATCAAATATTCCAAAAAGAGGGGATGGGATATATAAATTCGTTTTTTGACAGCAAGATAGTCACCCATTGAAAAATAACATCCGTTCGTTTGTTCGTCAAGCATTGGGATCTAGTATGACCTTAAGAAGCTATTCTGGCTACATAGAGCTATGTCCCCTTCTGTTTGGTTACTCTTCCAAACATATGGAGAGTTTATGTTGCATCTTGCATCATCGACTTATGTCAATGTTACGTTGCCTGATTCTCATCATTTTTCATGCTTTTGTCCAAGGGAATATTTATCCAACCTGAGTCGTCCATTCTACATTTTTTCTCTTGAACTTCATGAGTCAACCATCCTGAGAGTCCAGTTAAGTCTGGATTCAAAGTCGATGGAGTTATGTGCCTGATGATCGAGATCCTCCATTCTTTCCCCGATGACATTTCGAAGACCTCAGAGCAGTGAGTCTTACACTCCTATTGTACTCCTACCTGAGTTGTTGAAGATCTTGAAGTTGTTGTTCGAGCTATGGGGTTCTCATCTCCAGTTGTAGGTGGCAATACTTCTTGAAGATGCATATTATATTCTACTTGAATATCATCAAATGATTTTGAGATATAGATCCGTTTTGTATTGCTAACAACTACACTTTATATGACATGGATCTGTAGTATACTTGATTGGCATCCATCATTAGTTCATCTCGAGCATGGGTATGCCCACCTCAAAGAGATTATTGTTATTTTGTAGATGGTGTGCTCCATAACTGTTGTCCCGTGCTCGCTCAACTTTGTGCCTTCCCATTGGTAAAGATATTGTAATGTATTTCGGCCATCAATTTCTCTTTTGATCTCACACATTAGGGGGAATCTATTATAGCCCAAAATTTCCCTACCTATGCATACATGTCATTGGCCTTTTCACTTACACAATTTTCCAAATTATTGTTGAGACTCTTTCTTAAAAAAACCATTTTTTGGAGCATGTACGCATCCTTCTCCACTACTTCCTACGTACACACCCTAGATGCATAGTAGAAAACCTCCGTTTACCTCCAAAATTTGCAAAAAATAAAAAGTTGCAAGGATTTTGGCAGAGTTATCTGGCTATTGGAGGTTTCCCAACCATTTTACCCATTGTAGCTCGTCCCCAAACTGAATAACCATCTTTTTTTCATATAAAAAGAGGTCTTGGGGTCTCATTCCGACATCAAGCAAGAGAAAAGATAAACTCTGCCATAATCCCTTCCCCTTCTAGCCCAAGTTTTGCAGCCTTTTCTGAGATTTGGCCTCAACATTCCCTCTTCATCCTTTTCTCCTTATACAACCCCTTCTATTTTCCCAAAGAGATCAGTTGATTGTGAGAGGCAGCATGGGAATGATGCAATTGGAGCAGCAATAAGAGGAGCTCAGGCCTAGTTCCCAAAGAATATTTTTGATCAATAAGGTTGTAATATTTTAATCTTCAGTTTGAATAAGAGTTCTTTTCATGTCCCAATTCATTGCATATTTGTATCTTTACTGCTTAATACATCTACATTTAAATCCGAACGCTAACATTGATAAGTAGAGATTGCATATTTATAACATCTTTTTTGTAAGTGTTCTTGCAGGTCAGCTTCATGAGGAATCACACAACTTAGGAAACTACAATGGTGAAGGAAGTTTGCATCAGACGTTAGGGACTAAGGTACACTTATCATTCTTCCTTCTCTTTTTTTCTTTGTTTGGGTAGTTTTTGGATAGCTTAGGATTAGGACTGTCTTTTAATGGAAGCTTGTGCTCTGCCTATATTCTGACCTAGTATAGTAATAGGGGGATTTTCCTTGCTAACACTACTTTGAATAATTTTTGTCTTTTTGAAGAGGCTACACATGTAACTAGATAGAAGAAAAATTCAAGTTTTTGTGTGATTATGAATTAGACATAGGAATTCCATGCAAAGGGATAATCAACACCTATGAATTCCATGTGAATCTAAATATATATATTTTTTATATTAATGTAAATGCATATTTTCTTCTAGGAAAAAAAAACTTAAAATTTGAATTAATAAAAAATCTGTGAACAAATTGTACAATAGGGTTTTACAAATAAAAAATGATGATTAGAAGACATGCTCTAGGATCCATATATAAGAATAGACCTATATACTTTGTCAAACTTCCAATTTCATAGTTTCTTTGAAACCTACAAGTATACTATTTGATAAACTGAGATAATAACAATATTTTTCGACAGAAAATTCTATACTAATGTTCTTGTTTGGGATTGAGTCAGATGTTCAATTACATATTTACCTTTCCTTTTAGATTTCTTTCCAGCAGCTTAATTGCAAACTTATTGATTGTCCCGGGGCATACTGTATGCATTGTAAATCGAATTAACTTCTTCTTCCTCTTCCATAGGGATGAGTACAAGACTTGGAGTGGTTGTCAAGTTTCCCATGGAGTCTTTATTTTTCATTGGGTGTATCGTCCCTTGAGTTTCAATGATATTTATAAGGGGAGAGGACTCTCACATGAATTAGTGGGGCTTCCAGTAACAATTATATATTCTTTGTCTCTTGACCCAAAGTGACTTTTCCTATAGTTCTCTTGATTTGTATCAACTAATGGTTCACATTAGCACTATGTCACCATGTAGTATTCAATTTTGTTTGATTTTGAAAAAGGATCCTTCATGCTTTGGTTCCATCAAATCAGGTACATGTTTTCGTTTAGGGCGGGAGGCGATTGTGTGCCCAACCTCAAAAAAGATCTACAATGAAATTTAACATGCTCATAGTCTAGTTTTTGTTTCCATACATATTCACCTTCATTCAACTAGACATCTTTGGGGAGCACTTTTGAGAGATCCACTTTGGTACATATCCTCATAAGGTCATGCATTATCTTTTAGTCATTTTAGGGTTGTAGTTGTGAAATTTTTGGATGTCATTTATAATATTGAATAGAGTCTTTAGATGCCAAAATTGAAGGGAAACGTTGAGGAGCCTTACCCATAGCAAGGTAGAGGATAAATTTGATCCATAGAGGGATCAAAGTTTGGATACCATGGCTTCATGAAAAGGATAACAATTCCCCAGATCCATGGACTAGATTTGAAAATATTTCCCCTATAAACAAGTGCATCAAATTCTATAATAAAGAAGTTGCATGCATATAGGTAAATATGAGCCTCTTTTAATAAAAGGGTCTTCCCACTTCAAGAAACACAATTATGAAAATCTATTGAATAATGCCACAAGTCAGTGAATGAACATATGACCTCATCATTTTCGTAGAATTCAAACTAATCCTTGATTTCCTTAGCCACAAAATGGTGGGAACAAAAGTTTCTGTTTCCATAGAAACATAGCATGAGGAACATTGGGTGAATTCATGAATTCCTAGAGATGGAACAACATGAAATAACATCTTATTAATTGTAGTGGATCTAAGTTATGTTCGATAAGAGACATGGAAAATTGGTTTGGTAAATAAGAATCCAAACCCCAACTAGGGAAACCAAGTCCAGGGGAGCTCTAATCCATGGATGGCTAAGCAAAGATAACTTTCGAGAATAGTTCCTGACGTCTAAGGTTGAAACCCTAGTCATGGAGGAGGAACACATGAACATCCATATTCAAGATATTTTTACATTATTCAACTATTTTTCATAATAATAAGGAAATATAAATTAAGAAATTGTTATGAATGAAATATTTTTAAGTTTCTATAATTTATTTTTAAACTGGACATGTGAAAACATATTGAATATACACAATAAAAAACATTACAAACCTTTAATAATGAGAAGGTTGTACTATACAATGAATGAAATCAATAGTACCAAATTTACACTGCATGTCTTTGAGAACCCTTCGGTTAAGGATCAATTTGAACTCTTTGGGAAAATGGCATCGAAATAGTGTGCTAAAACAACAACAATTTTAAAATAAAGTGAATTTTATTTTTTATAATGGATGCAACCTCAATGTCACATTTGTGATGCATATGACCCTACTTCAACGCTTGAAGAGTATGTTTGATGCATAAATCATAAACCTAATGCAATTTCGACCCAAGTGATGCAAATTATAATTCTAGACAATGCAATGAATTTTTTAAGTGTTTTTGGCATTGTATCACAACGCAAACTTGATGCAATACTGACACAATCATGATTCCCAATCACGATGCATTCCAAGTAAAAAAAACTAAGCTAGGTTTTCCAAGGCATCAATGATGCTAGAACCTTGTATTGTAGTAGCAATAAAATATTTAACAGTGATACACATGGAAGAATTATGGATCTATGTGCCCTAATTATATATTTGTGACTAAATAAATTATATACAAGGTGTAAAACTATGAATACAGATCTATGTTACAAGAATGATAAATGTGAAATAGGTATGCTATGAGAAAGAAAAAATCTTAAGTTTTGTCTAAATAATGTTTTTATATTTTTAATTTTTAAATTTTAATATTATGTGAAAATAACATCTCTACATAAAATCTCTAAGAATTAGCTCAATCGATTGAACCATTTCCCCAAGGCATATTCGGGGGATCTCATGAGACCTTCTTTGTAAAAAATAAAAGTATGGTCTAAATAAATTCGTCCAACATTTACACACAAATAATAACTCAATCATTTTGGATCCTATGAGGTTTTCCTTCGAAAAAATAACCATAAATCCTTACACCATATATCTCAACCCAAGTTTTCCAACATTGACCCCCAACTAATAACTCAACCATTTTTGTGTCCTTTACCATTGAAATAAGTGTTCCCACAATGTTCTAGTACTTCCATTTGAGAAACAAAGTTCTCAAGAAGATTCGAGAAGACCATTGTTCCCTCTACCATAGAAATAAGAGTGCCCACAAGGTTCTTAGACTTCCTTTTGACCAACTAAGTTCTAAAAAATTATTCAAGAAAACCACTTCTTTTTCTACAGTGCCCACAAGGTTAGAAAATAGAAATTTTAATTAGAAAAGAACCAAAAAATAAGAACAATAAAGATAAATGAAAGTAAATAGATACCAACATTGTGAAACTATAATAATTGGCGCATATTGAGACTCAATGACATGTGTCTAAGATGTGATGTTGGATTGATGCTCTCATTGAGTCTCCTATGTTTAAACTCCACTCTCCAAGCTCTTATTTCTACTCTAAAAGTTAATGATGGATTATACAATGTAGTGGAGAAATATCTTGTATCCTTTCACAATATGTGATAGCAATGATATTTTTATTCTTTTATAAAACTATTTTAATAATTAAGTTTAATTTTCCATTTGTTTAAATTATTTGTTTTCACATTTTTCATTTATATTAATCTTTTTCTATACATAACATATATTTTTTAGAAAAACACTAATAATTTCTTCAATGAACAATCAATAATTTTTTTTTTTAGAAAACCATCTTTAAACTCAATTTCTTATTAATAATGAATTCCTCCCAAATACAATATCTAGACTTTGAATTACCCATAGCATAAATATACACTATTTAATTATATCTCATAATCTTATTTAATAGTTTTACTATGATTTTTCCTCGGATGGGGTGTCTTCTTGACATGTCTCAAGGATAGATGGAGAAGCTCTGGGAGTCCACTTTGGAGTTCGTTTCTCCATGCGTTTTCATGTTAATAATTCCATATCACTTCGCCAACCAGAACACTAGCTTCCCCTATCGCCTAAAGCGTGAGAGAATCAGGGTGATGCTGATCACAAGTACCATGGCTCTAGTTGGAAATTATTATATTCGTCCTCTCTCCTTGATGGCATTCATTTCGCCCCCTCCATCTCGCTTTCCACATATTCCTTCATTGAATGTTAGAGGCCTTATAGAGGGCGGGAAACATCCAACTATAGAGGGTGGGAAGCATCCAACTAGCATTCCCATTTCTTCTTGTGGGATTTTCATGTGTCGTCTTCTTGATGATATGAGGGAAGTCATAGAATACTTTACCTTCTCTATGTCTCGTCTCTGATTCCATGGGCATTCACATAGGGGAAGCAACTTAGGAGGGAGAATGGCTTGTCCTCGAAGAGAAGTTATGTTGTTGTCTAATTCACTGGAGAGTGTCTCTGCTTCTTCTCCCTCCCTCATCAACAAAGAGATAAATATGAAAAATTGGTAGGAAGTTGTCCATCTCTCGGGTTGTAAGGTTGAATGGGAGGATGCTAATTATGCAAAAAATGGTGAAGGAAACTAGCCAAATTCTATTCACAAGGCCACCTCTGCAGTTTATAATGATTTCCCTCATGACGACCATACAGAGACTCCCTCCGGTGCAAACGATATCCCTTTAGTCGAATGCTCCTCTCCTGAGTTCGAACTCTTGATTATAAAACTACAACATTTTGGTGTTGGTTTTTTCAACAACCACTACATCTCTATGTTTTGTATCATCACACAGACTCCTCTTCAACAAAGAACAAAGGTAATGAAACTATACCAAAAAGATGGAAAGAATGTGAACCAAGAGATCCAAACAATGTAAAAGATAAAAATGACATAACTTAGAACTCTGCAAATCTAGAGATGGAGAACATCGTTGGTCCTGAAACAATGAATGAGGACAAAGAAGACGACAAATGAAACTAATAAGGAGGAATGAAAAAAATATATGAATCTAAAACTTTTGATTTCTATAAG
>SNQJ01S0025403.1:137655-171675 GCA_010110895.2 Picea sitchensis
CTGTTCCTTCCTTCCTGGTTCTCCTCGGAGGTTAGTTCTCTAGGAACCTCTGGGGGACTGCTGGTGGCATGGGACCCCAGCCTCTTCGAGATGAGACCTTTCCTGACATGCGGGGGTTTACTTTTATTGGGCAACCACATTGCTTCAAATATGGAGATGGCGATTCTTAATTGCTATGGTCCATGCTCCGAACGTCAGCAGTTCTGGACTCAGCTGGCAATCAGTGGGATTCTTTCCCTCAACAATCTCATCATCGGCGGAGATCTAAATATCATTCTTGCTGCAGATGAAGCCTGGGGAGGATCTTACCTGCCAAGTCCTTCTGAAGACTTCTATAGAGCGTTATTTGCCCAACACAATCTGATTGATGTTAGGCCGTCCAGACTGTCCCCTACGTGGCGAAATGGAAGGATTGTCACTGATGCAATCGCCAGAAGACTTGATCGATTCCTTGTGGCAGGTAATTTACTGTCCTCTCCGGTTCTTCTGTCATCGTGGGTACAGTTCCCTTACTTCTCCGACCATGCCCCTATTTTTCTGCATTTGAGTTTCAACGAGCTACACCGACAGATACCCTTCAAATTCAATCATGATTGGCTTAAGTCGACGGACTACTCTGATCTTGTTAAATCGGTTTGGTTGGATTCTCTTTTTATCTCCGAAGAAAACCCCCAGCTCCGACTCACTTGGAAGCTTAGGGTCCTAAAATCAAAAACAAAATCCTGGTTCCTGAGACACAAATCTTTGGAACAGAGTCGTTTACTCTCTTTGGAGACGGAAATTTCAAAGCAAATCAGCGGCTCTGCCATCTTTGCATTGACAATGGAAGAGCCCAATCATCTAAAATTGCTCGAATTCAACCGGAATGCCATACTGCACGATGAGGAAAACTGTTGGCGTCTTAGGAGCCGCGCCACTTGGTTGAAGAGCGGAGATGCTAACACAAGATATTTCCACAAACTTGCAAGCTATAACAGAACCAAAAATCTCATTCTGACTATAAATAGCACTGGGGGCGATGTCATTCAAGGGCAGGAGGCCATTAAGGAAGAGGTCGTTGCTCACTTTTCTCAGCTTTACAAAGCCACTTCCATTCACAATTTCTCGAAGAAAGTCGCTACAGCTAGACTCTTCCCCCAGTTAGTCACTGATGTTGAAGCCGAGGATCTCTACAATCCAGTCAATCTGACAGAGCTAAAAGACATTCTTCAAAAGTTCAAAACTAAAAGAATCCCCAGGCCAGATGGCTGGACTTCGGAATTCTTCATATTTTTCTTTGACCTTGTTGGTTTGGATCTACTATAGATGGTGGAGGACACCCGCATCAGAGGAAAGATCTCGGGTAATCTAAATTCAACTTTCCTAGTCTTGATTCCGAAAGTAGACAACCCCCTCTCCTTTGATGACTACAGGCCGATTTCCCTATGCAACCTCATTTATAAGGTAGTCTCAAAAGTCATTGCAAACAGATTAAAGCCCTTTCTTGGGAGGAGTCTATCAGCAGAGCAACTGGGTTTCTTAAAAGGCAGAAGGATCCAGGATGCTATTGGGGCGGCCCACGAATGCATCCACAGCATCAAACAAAAGAACTTAAAGGCGCTGATTCTGAAACTAGACCTCAAAAAAGCTTTCGACTGCATCGATTGAGACTTTCTGCGATTAGCTCTCCACTCGGTGGGCTTTGGAGAAAAGTTTATTTTTTGGATTCTGGCTTGTGTTTCCAGTGCTAGTTTTGTTTTCCTGGTCAACGGGGAGGCTTCAAATTTCTTTAAAAGCGGGAGGGGGCTACGCCAAGGATGCCCACTCTCCCCCTACCTTTTTATCTTGATAATGGAAAGTCTCAGCCTTCTCCTCGCCAAACGTACTTCCGAGCAACTTATTTCGGGCATTAAGGTAACTAATTTCATCAAGATAGTCCATCTTATGTTCGTGGACGATGTTCTACTTTTGTCAAAAGCTGATCCAGAGGAATGGTTAGTTATTCAGGAGGTGCTCCGACTTTTCAGTTCCGTCTCTGGACTTTCCATCAATCATACCAAATCCTCCATTCATTATTGGGGACTATCGGAGGTGGAACTCCTTAACCTTAAACTCTCCATCCCTTTCACTTTTATTAATCTGAACGAGGGTTTCAAATATTTGGGGTTCCATTTGAAGATGGGAGCCTCCTCTCCTGGAGACTGGCATTGGCTAGTGGATATTTTTGAGCGCAAGATAGGTTTTTGGTGCAACATTTGGCTTTCCCTGGGAGGCTGCTTGATCTTGGTTAAATCAGTGCTGCAAAGCCTGGCTGTCTTCTGGATGACACTGGAGCGTATTCCAAAGAAGATTCTTATTACTCTTAGAAGGCTTTCTTTCCATTTTCTTTGGTGTGGTCTAGATCGTAAACCACACATTCATCTCTGTAGCTGGCAATTCCTGTCAAAGCCCAGGAGAGCAGGGGGTTGGGGGCTCAAGAACCTCTCCCACTTCAACGAGGCCCTTCTGGCAAATTCTTTCTGGCGTGCTGTCTCCCACGATAGCATTTGGCACTGTATCTTAATGGATAAGTACCTGGGCTCACAACCGCTACATCACTGGATTAGAAAGTCCTCCTTCAATCTAAAGAGAGCCTCCCCGTTCTGGAAAGGATTGGTTGCCTCTTCGCCAGTCATTCTTCACTGGCTCAGGTGGAAGCCGGGTGCGGGCTGTGAGATCCTCCTTGGCAGGGACCGAATTCTCGGTCTAGACGACCAGTCGCTGCTCTCTCCATTGTTGAGATCGATGCTACAGTCAAAAAACATAACGTCTCTTGCACAGGTGAGGGCCCCGAATGGCGAGCTCCATTTTCCAAATAACTAGGCGGGGAGTGGAGAGCTTTCTCTCAGCGGACATAGTGTCATGGATTGGGAGTCGTTTACCATTGCACTTAAGAGCGCGGGCGTCTCACTGACCGACGGCCCTGATGTTTTATTGTGGGCTGGGGGGGATGCCACGAGCCACATCTCAGTCAAAAACATTTACATCGCCCTCCTGCATCAACTCAACATTTGCCCCGATTTTTCTTGGACGTTTCAGATATGGAACTGGAAAGTCCCCCTCAAGCTGAAACACTTCATCTGGTTGGCTGGAAAGGAGCGAATACTCACCTGGGATGCACTTCGTCGGAGAGGCTGGGAAGGCCCGAGGATTTGCTTGCTCTGCCGTCAAAATACTGAGGACACCAGCCACCTCCTTGTCCACTGTTCCTTTACTACTGAGCTCTGGAGACAGTTATTAAAGCATTTCACACTTTCCTGTAAGTGGAGCGGCCTTACCATTTCTGATTGCTTTTCCTCGTGGACCTCACAAAAATCGGCCCCTATGTGCCTGGCGGTTTATGCGTGCTGGCATATCTGGATTGAGAGGAATTTCGCAAGTTTTGAAGATCGCCCTCCTTCAGTGAGGCATGTTTTTCATAGAATTCTGGCAGCCTTCTGCTGGCAACCCACATCGGTTAAGACCTTCTCTACAAAAGCATGCAACTTCGAGATGGCGGCTGGACATACCCTTGTTTGCTTCGATGGCGCTGCTCAGTTGGATGGCATTTTTTGTGGGGCTGGGGGCACCTTCAAACATCACCCGGCGAGGGTCACCAAGTGGTTCCTAAACTGTGGGGGGGGAACCAATACAAAGGCCGAGCTCTTGGGACTGTGGGCCTCCCTCACTCTTGCTGCCATGTGATCTGTCAACCATCTTCTCGTACTTGGTGACTCTCGAGTTATCATAGACTGGATAACTCAAAAGTGCAAGCTTCACTCTATACATATCGAGGGCTGGTTGCATCTCACGAGGAATCTCTCCGATCATTTCTCTGACATCAATTACCACCACATACCTCGTTCTCTCAACGGGGAGGCGGATGCTCTCTCAAAGAGAGCACTAAATGGTGTGGTGGGAAGACTCTCGGTCTTCCACTGTGAAAATGGGATAGATAGTCCCATATCCTCCATTAACATTTTTGAACGATGACGGCTGTCCCTCATTAGCAGAAGATCTGTGGACAGCTTTTAAATATAGATTTGACTACTTGAGCCTCACGGCAGATGTTCCTCTTGATCGGTTTCGTCTAGTCTTCCTCCTTGCTTGACTTGTTTTTGTTTGGGTCTCTATCTTTGGCGCTGTTTTTTGATGGCTATAAGCTCGCAGCAATTGAAATTGTAAATGAATTTATACACTTTATAAATTTGAGGAATTTTTTATTGGAAAAAAAAGTGCAAGCTATACGAATATTGTTATTTTGTTGTGCTGATCTGGATTGTGTTTTTCTAAAATTAAAATGATGCTTTTGCAAGTATTTATTTTGTGTTTTGTTAGATTAAAATGATGTTTATGTAATATATGATTGCAACCGCGAAGGATTTATGTTCTGTTTCGTAGAAGATAGTTACAACGGGAAAGAACGGGTGTTAATAGGTTGGAGGATAGCCTTCAGATTGTAGTAACCCTAACCCGAATAAAGGTAACCCTAACCGGGATGAAGGGATTTTTCAGGCTATGCTTAATTAAAATATCTTGTTATTTTGTTTGCTTGATCTGTGTTTATTTGTTTAAATGATCTGTTGTGTTTATTGTGCTTTATTAGATTTATGTGTTTATTGTTTTCTATTAAATATGCTTTTGCATGGTAAAATGGACTTTTTGTAAAGATTTATTTTGTCGTTTCTAAATGGCTGAAATTAGGAAGGATAGGACAGGACAGTGTCAAGGTGTTTAGAAGTTGGAGACTGCTAGAGTTTAGTCAGGAGCATCCAAAGAGGTCTTTTCTGGCTGTAGCTTGTAAATTCAATGCGTGCTCATTTATCAATAAATTTTTATATGAACTTGTACAAATCCACTTTATGAATAGGTTTTTGTTTACTGATTTGTAGTATCAGTGACACCTAGACACCCATATGGAGAGATTTGTTGTATCAGTGACACCTAGACACCCATATGGAGAGATTTGGTGGATTGCGATTTGGTATATAAACGGAGGAAAATAATTCCAGTGAAATTCGAACATAGTTTTGAATTGTGTGAAATGAGAAACTGCGCCTCCATCAATTGTGTGAAATGAGAAATTGTGTGAAATGAGAAATGAGAAACATTGTGTCACATCAATGATTTAAAAACATTCTCATCCATATCGAGATATTGCGTGTTTCCAAAAATACTCTTTTAAAAGGTGTTACTTTTCCAGAGAACATTTCTCTTTGCCAGCCCGTCAAAGCACAAAGCACCTTTGCCAGGCTGTCTATAACCGTTTAGCAATGCCCAGCACGGTTTAGTGGTAGAGAGGAAATGCAGATACCGAGCACGGTTTAGTGGTAATGGGACTCGAGAGGAAGCTCAGTAATATTTGAATTTCTGGACTTGAACATTTAACACACTACTAAACTTTCACAGGTGAAGTTCTGGACCTTTGTAAGATTCATGGCTTCCATCTAAACAAAACAGGTTTGTTTGTCCGGCCCCGGCCTTAATCTTTCGATTAGTGAGTGGTTGAAATGAAACGAGGCACTACCATATTAATATTAATTTATAGTGCCAACATACAAAGTTCTGCTCCTTCTATTGATGTAATTACCTGTATCGAACATTCCAATGATTATATCGCTTTCATACTGCAGATAGAGGTAAGCCTATGAAATCCCATGATCGAGTAGTGTGGAGAACCATTCTCCTGTTCTCAAAATCCCATGAAATCCCATGATCGATAGTGTGGAGAACCATCCATATCTCCGTAATTGAACGGAAACAACACCATCCATGTCTACGTAATTGAACAAACAGAAAAATGACAACACAATTAATTAGTATTCCAGCTTTCACAAAATCTTATATCCCCGAATTGAACAACACACAACACACAACTGTTAGGAATTTTTGCAGACTTACTCGTTAGGGTTGCCGTGAATCCATTAAAACTTCTCCCATAACTATAAATCAATGCTTCTTCTGCAACATCATGACTGGCAATCACATTTTTTTAAGACCAGTGAATATAACATGCACTCGACGTGAAAATACAACTTAAAATATTCAAGAAATCGAGGAAATTGGGAAGGACAGAACGATTAACCTTCCTAGAACGGATTCCAGCATATCACGGTGAGGCGTAGCACCGATTTCCTTCCAGTCGCCAGCTTCATGAGTTGGGACTTCTCCCAACTCATCACCTTTCTGTTCGGCTTTTCTGCTGCTGATGCATGCAGGACGAACACTACCATGAGAAAGAAAATGGGCAGAACGTAGCTTATCGCCATTGTTGTTATTATTTGGTTCAAACGAATGAGACCATTAATATAGACATATATATATATATATATATTTTGCACAAGGGCAGTTTACATCTTCGTTATAAGCTTTTTGTCAGCTTTTGTTTCTTCCTTTTTGTTTTAAGATTGATTTTTGTCAGCTTTTGTTTCTTGCTTTTTGTTTCAAGTTTTTTTTGTCTTCCTATTTGTTTTAAGCTTTTGTTTCTTGCTTTTTGTTTTAATTAAGCTTTTTTTTTTTTCAGCTTTCGTTTCCATTTTTATGATTTTCTTAAGCAAAAAAGATAACACAATATTAACACAACATAGATTGTTACTCCATCAGTGTATTTCAAGTAGTTCCTCTTGTAAAGCCCCGTTTCCAAACATCCTAATGTTCCTTTTGCAAATTTTAATTTAAATTATTTTTATAACTTCCTCTTTTTTTTTTTTAATAAACCAAAAAATGGAAAGAAAAAAAACACTAAAAGATCCACATATTAATAGATGAAAACATTATTCCAATTAAATTGACATGGTTACTTATATTTAAGGAATGGATTTAATGTTTCCGAATTTGTTAGAAATTTCAATTTAATCAACCTTGAAGAAATGATAGATTATATAAGTGAATTTGTCATTACAAGAAGGCATTTCAATTCTTGCCTTGCCTTGCCAATAACTAGTATGTCTCTTATATTGTTGTTGCTTGTTATTGCATTGGTTCTACTTCTCTAGTTGTTTCAACTCGGAAAATTGGATTTGGAACTAAAACTAGCACACAAACTATTGTGACTAGCTCTTGTTTTTATAGATCTTTGTAGCTATTCGCACAAGCTTGCCACTAGAAATAGGATGTTTCACTCATTGTAGGCCACCTTCCTAGTGTTTTGCATTTTGAAATGCAAGACGAACACCATTTTCTATAGGGACTATTTCTATCTAGCTATTGTGAAATGTTGGTATTGAATCTATTTCAAAGGAAACTTGTTCGACCAAGTTGAAAAGACTATATATTTTGAATATGCTTATGCTAGTTGATCAACAACTTATGGCGCTTTCTCCTTCACTTCCACTAATATGGTTATAATGCTAGGTAAGCATGATAGGAAAGGAAAAAATATTGTGGTATAAGACAAGATAGATTCAAAACGTTACTCCATCAATGTGATTCAAGTAGCTCCTCTCATATCAACAACATGGTTGTGTTGTCCCAGCTTATTACGATATTGTGAAGCGTTGTTTCGAAACATCCCAATGGCCATTTTGTCAAACTTTAATTTGAATTCCTTTTATAATGTGGTCTCTTTTTTGGTTTTAACAAACCAAAAAATGGCAAGAAAGAAACACTATAAGATTCACATATTAATAGACGAAAATGTTATTCCAATCAAATTGACATGGTTACTTATATTTAAGGAATGGATTTAATCTTTCAAAATTTCTTAGAAATTTCAATTTAATCAACCTTGAAGAAATGATGGATTATATGAGTGAATTTGTCATTACATGAAGGCATTGCAATTCTTGCCTTGGGCTGCCAATAATTAGGATGTATCTTATGTTTTTGTTTCCTTTTATTGCATTGGTTCTACTTCTCTACTTGTTTCAACTCAGAAAATTGGATTTGGAACTAAAACTAGCACTCAAACTATTGTGACTAGCTCTTGTTTTTTTAGATCTTTGTAGCTATTCCGACAAGCGTGCCACTAGAAATAGGATGTTTCACTCATTGTAGGCCGTCTTGCTGGTGTTTTACATTTTTAAATACAAGACGAGCGTCGTTTTATATAGGGACTATTTCTATGTAGCTATTTTGAAATGTTGGTATTCAATCTATTTCAAAGGAAACTTGTTTGACCACGTTGAAAAGACTATATAATTTGAATATGCTTATGCTAGTTGATCAACAACTTATGGAACTTTCTCCTTCGCTTCCACTAATATGGCTATAATGCTAGGTAAGCATGATAGTAAAGGAAAAAATATTGTGGTATAATGGTGTATTAATCATTTCCATTTTATTCATGTTAGGTCGATGATAGCAGGTATTGTAGCTAATCATGTTTGACCCAATTCATACCCTCAGTAGTTATCCATTTCTATTGTTTATGGATTACATAGGTAGAGTGGGACCAATCCTTGTATTGAATGCAACGACTTGCTCTAATTGCTAAGAGAAGGCTTCATTGGTGGAAATTTGTATATCGAGTAAGTTTGCAGTGAAATTACTTTTCCACCCTCAAAAACATCTTCTTGCATTGAGAGTAATATGACCTTAGCCACTTCTATAATTTTTTTGAGGTTGCCTTCAAGTTCTATTGATCTAATAGAAGTGATGTGAGTGGCCTATAAGAACTAGTTGAATTCGTGTTGTTGAATATGTGCTTACAGCTCCCAAATACTCATGATCAAGAGCTAAATATAGGTTCAATATAGTATGTAGTGGCTTTGCACCACGTACAAAAGGCGATAGGTGCTGCAAAGGTCGTGGTGGAGGAAAAATAAACTATCACGATTGATATCCTTCATGGACATACCTTCATCACCACAATGAAGGATGAGCATTAATACCGATCTAAAGATAGCATCGGAGAAGCCAATTAATGCTAAATATATCTCGAGAATTACTTTCTATCATTAAATGTTTAACTAATTAAATAATGTTTCTAGAGTTGAAACATAGGAGATTGACATCTAAAATGAAAGTCAATTGCCTTTCGTCTATATGAGGCCAAATACTAGGAAGAATATTGTAACTTTTGATAGAAATATCTGAAACTATAAGCTTAGAAATAATCTCAATGCATGGAAACTTAGTTTCATATGATCGGTTCTACTTACTCCAAACTAGTTTCAAGTTTTAAGAAAAATGACAAACTGTTTACCATATTCCAAGCCTAAAAGGTGGGGACTAATAATGCTTACCTTGTTTACAAGGTAAGGTCATATGGTTTCATATATTAGGAGAAATAGGCATCTCCAAAAGGTACTTGTTGTCTCTTTCTTCTTATGCATTTGGAAACTAATTCCTTCCTTGAAAATTGGAGCTTATAGGAATTTTTTCATCTCTCTCCATATGCATTTGGTAACCAGTTCCTTCCTTGGAAATTTGATTTCATGGACATTATTTTCGATAAATATTTGACTATATTTCATAGACATTAATTTCGATAAATCTTTGGCAAGTGCACATAAAATCTTTATTGTTCATATCCATGCCCATGAAGAAGATTGTTTGTAAGTCCTTAAGGATAAGGAAGAACTTTTCTCACTTTCAACGAATATCTTCTTGAATGGGGATCTCACTTTTCTTTAAGTAGAAGATATTAAAATAGAAAAAATGTAAGTGGTTGTTTCTAATAAACACAATAGCTATGAAATTGTTTACAACTTACACACAATTAATATTCATGACTATACTCCATGTAACACACCTACTATATACTCAATTATAACATGCACAAGTTTCGAAGGGACATTCATGTATCTCTATTTGATGTTGAAATTATATTGGTACTATATGGTCCTCTCCATGTATTTTCTAGGTTGTCTTTATTAAAACATATATTTGGGTTCTCAAAAAGACAAAATATGAAAGCCTTGAACCATCCCTTTCGAATGCAGGAGTACACCATTTCAAATTGTGGAATCCTAGGTAAGTATCAAATTCTTTTTGTTCCATTGTAGAGGAGTTGAAGGTGGCACAAAAACCTTTGGATATCCAAAAAATAGACAACCTACACATTATGGAGAGCCCAACAAGGGGGTATTAAGGAATGAGTGCATGTCGTTGGATCCCCTCACCAATTGAAAATTTGGGAGAAAGAAATGGATCCCATGGGACCTTGAATGTAGATGGTTTGTAATGGAGCATGGTTTGAACAAAGGATGACGTATAATAATACCATTCAATGAATGATACCGTGAGTTAGTCAACGAGGAAATTAAGGTGGTGGTTGGTTGTAAATGATATGGTGAATTAATACATGAGAGGCCCCGTAGTCATTTGTCAGGGAGGTTGGTTTAATAGTTTGGGGATTTCAATGAACGTAGATTGAGCATGGAGGGGAATGGTATTATCGTTCATGATCATTAATTCAAACAAAGATAGGAGAAAAAGGATAGTTCACACAATGGAAGAAGGAAGATTTCATGAATCCCATTGTAATCCTGGCCGAGATTTAAATTGATGGGTAGTTTAAGGCTTTTGAGAGGTGCATAACCCATATTTTTGGGAAGGAGGAGGAACCTGGTGAGGCCTAGATGTAATGTTTGAGGTGTTAATTTAATAGACTAATGTTGCTTGTAGATTTTCCTCCATTAATGGGTTGTGTGCATTTCTTTGAATTACATTGTTGTGTGCTCTCCTAGTAATTACACCTTCTATAGTTAATAGACTGTCTACACTACTAATGTATCAGAGCATGTTTGATCCCCACATGTGAGTGAGAATCACACACTGATTTTTTGACATGGTAAAACCCCTATGGGGAAACATCCAAGACCCCCGCTAACATGGGCACTTGGAGCAATTTATTAATGCGAAAGAAAAATATTACATAGAGATTTACAAGAGAGTTTCTCGCAATCGATCATCATTAAATGAACCTTAGTAAAGAATGATCTCTAGAAGAGGATAGCCTAAGTGAAATCTAGGTATAAGAAACCAAGATGACTTCTCCAATGTTTTTGAGGAAATTATGAATCCCTTAAAGGTCGAGGAATTCCTACAGGAAGAGTAGGACAATTCAACTGAACACGTTTCAAGTGTGGACCACAAAGGCACCAAAATTATGTCTTTCTAGAGAACTTAAATGCCAGTTGAATACAAGAATAAAAAACATGTAAAGCTCAATTAGTGAAGATTACAATTGGGTTTATTGTTGGAGACAACACATATGTTAATTGAGGGAAATGGATTAGGCTCGAGATTGCAATAATATTTTCCATAATAGGGTTTTTGGTCCCAACAACAATAGTGGTGAAGGTGGTCTAAAATATATCTATTCCAATAAAGAAAAAGGGGAAGAAGTATGATTTTATTAGGAGATCTTTGCACATGCCTATGTTAGGGTATTTACACACTTAGGAGTTAGTTAAGATAAACTTGGTACAATATTTCCTTAGGTTAAAGTGTGTTTCTTTAGTATGCATTTGTAGTTATGTAATCCGAAGGTCAGAATATGTTCTAGACATAAAGTGATCTGATGACTCATATTCTCTTTGATACTAATGGATATATTGATTCGTGTCTTAACACTCAATTTGTCAGTGATCTCTACTTAAAGAACATGGAGGGTCATTTTGTAATTACTCAATCAGGGAAGCTCCTCTCACAAAGGATTCAAACACGAGGTCACGTGGAGGACTGTGACGGAGATATCCACTCATAATAACCAAAAAGTGTTTGGGAGAATTTGTATTGGGGGTGAATCCTGTAGAGTTACTGACCCAACTTGTGTCATACCTCTGAGACACTCGGATTCGTTCAAGGTACTCTTAGAATGATTTTGGCCATGTTGCGTTTCAGGCCCTAGGAGGATCTTTGGGCTTGGTTACCATTTCCATACACTTGCCCGAGTGTTGATTCTACCCCGATGGCTGTTGATTACAAGTTGGTGTCCTGGTTTCCATTATATAGGTTGAAACACGGGTGACTTTGAGGGGTGTATCGCAGTACCTGAGGCAGACTCTGTATTCTCTGGGTGATACCCGAAGGGACCGTTGGTCAGAGGTTTGGTAACTTCTTCTCCTGTACAGTCATTTTTCTTTGTGAATTCTTTGGATGATCATGACTTCATCTCCCTGGGTTAGAAGCATTCAAAAGGCTAGTTTGTTTGGTTTGTATCTTTTTAGGTTTTTCTTCTTAGTGGTGTGCTCTGTGCTCCCTAGTTTTCCATTGTGATTTAGTCAGTCATTACTTTGGGTCTCTTACCGAAGGTGGTATACCACCCGCTCCACCGGTCGCGAGGAGTTTATGGTCTTCCACTTAGAAACATGAAGCCACATTTTTATAGGAGTTGTTTTTTATACCATTGGTTAACTAGAGTCAGTGTGTGAGACTTTTACAAACTTGAATGATCCCGCAAGGGAAGAACCTGAGCATAAGATCTTCATGGAAAAGGTTACCGATGATACCAACCAAGGAACCCCTTCACAAGGGGATTCTTGTGATTTTCCTTTCTTTGGAAATGTTGGTGTCCCTTTGATGGCCACTTTGTACATTCCTGGGTTGAATGTGGGACTACCAGTTTGGTTGGGTACCATTCCAAATGTCCCGAATGCTCTTGATGCTTCTTAGTTAAGAACCTTATATAATGGGAATCATCTTGATGTTCTTTCGTCAACAAAGTCTTCTCCTCCTCCTTCTACCTTCTCTAGTCAAAGTATAGCTACTAGTAATTGGAATTCTAAAGGAAATAGAAAGAGGAAGAATAGGAAAAAGAAATCACCAACCTCTGTGAGTCATGTTGGAGATAGGTCATCAACCTATGCAAGTCATGTTTGAGACCAACACCCAGCCTCTGCAAGTCATGCTGGGGGAAAACAACGAACCTATGCTAGTCATTTTGGAGAGTTGTCACCAACCTCTGCGAGTCATGTTGGAGATAGGTCCTCAACCTCTTCTAGTCATGTTGAATACTAGCACCCAGCCTCTGCAAGTCATGTTNCTCTATGAGTCATGTTATTGACCAGTCACCAGCCTCTGCAAGTCATGTTGGAGATGTGCAACCAACCACTACCAGTCATATTGGGGACATTGATGTTGTTGAGAAACCTAGATGGATTGGACATAAACCTAAGTTCCCTTGTAATATTTACAGAGGAGATCACCTTACTCATTTATGCCCTGGCCTTCTAGAGGCACAAAGATTGTGGTCTCTATCTGTAAGTGCTTCTGATTCTGAGTCTTATGAGGTTTCCTCACAACCTATTCAACCTTTGGTTGATGAATTGGTCATAGTGATGTAATCTTCGACCGACCCCACTCCTCTTTTGGTGGGTTGATGCACCTTCAGACAATGTTGTCTCACAGTTTATTCATTCTTTGTTTGATGAAGTGTTCGTTTTGATGCAATCTTTGACCGACCCCACTCTTCTTTTCGGGGGTGATTTTACTTCAAACCATGTTGTCTCCCAGCCCATTCAGCTAGTGGTTGAGGAAGTGGTTGTTCCGATGAAATCTGTGGCTGATCCAACTCTTCTCTTGGAGAGTGTTGAGTCTATGAAATGATCACGCAGATGTAGTATTCGAATGATCCCACTCTTCTCTTGGAGAGTGTTGAGTCTACCAAAGTGGTCATGCTGATGCAATATTTAGCTGATCCCACTCTTCTGATGGGGAGTGATGTGTCTACCAACTATGTTTTTAGCATTTCCAGTTCAGTACTTTCAGAACAAGGGGATATTCTGTCCACTTCGATCACACCCCCTCCAAGTCCTAGGATGGTTTCCTTTGATTGGAATGACCTTGTTGAAACTCCCCTTCCTTCTTATACACCATTTCAAATAAGGGTTGAAGTTAATTCAAAAAACATTTACTGATGTATTGTAGATGAAGGAGACTCCAGAAGTATTTTATCCTCCTGGGATTGGAAACCTTTCAGTTCCCCCGAGCTTGTGACCGCTTCGCATAAGCTGTTGGATTTTGACAGATGTCCTAGTGAATATTTGGGGATTCTTCCTTAGTTTCCTATCTCATTAGGTGGTAATATTTTCCTGGTTGATGTTATGGTGGTGCAAGGCCCGTTATATTTTAATATGCTTCTCAGGTGTGATTATGTATATTCTATGAACATTGTTGTGTCTACGCTCTTTTGAGTGATTCATTTCCCTCACACTGGAAGAATTTTCACTATCGACCAGTTGGCATCCGATAATCTCCATCCTAATTCAGTGTTAGTTCAGAATGCCCCTTTATATATATAAATTATTCATGTAGACTCTACCCCGGCAGAGATAAATTATGTGGCGTCTTATCCTCGGTGCTCAAATGCTCCTTATCAGGAACTTGTGCACTTCTGTTTTCCTTCACGAGACTTGGTCTCAGTAATTGATCCATTGGTTTATCCAATGGGGGAATGGGGCCCCTTGCTTCACCCACTTTGTGTGAGTGATCTTGAGTTTCCTTTCAAGTCCTATCTCATTGTTTGTATATCCTCAAGCCCTTGTGCTTGTGATTCTTCATTGATAGACTCTTCCAATCCTGGCCCAAACCTTCATCGTCATATGGAATATGGTCAGTTTGCTTCCCCATTTGGGACTGTCGACCCTCCTCGTTTGAGTGATTTATCATATTTGGAATTTCCTTCGGATGAGGTTAGCCTTGAAGCCATGACTATGGTTTATATACCGTGAGAAGACTTACACCGTGGTTTTCGTTTTCTTCCATTTTGGGAGACTTTCCAAGTTGACTATCGAAGAGACTCTTGTTCAGATCCTAGCATCAGGATTTAATTGAAATACTACCACCCATGAGTTGTAAGTTCATGCGATGCTTTTTACCATATTGTATAGTCCATGTTTGTTGTTTTCAAGTTTTGTATTCAATAGCACCTCTTCTTTTATGAAGTTTCTATCCATATTGGATTTATTAACTTATGCATGAGTGTTATTGGCCTTATATGCAGGATCTTGGAGACATTTTTATTTGATATTTTCTTATCTTATCGATCCGTTCTAATAGGTATTGACCTCGAAACTGGCATATAGGCTAGATTTTTTCCTACTTGCATTTTTTTCATTATCCATTTCTTGGTTCATTTAGCCTTAGGATTGACCCCACTGAATTGTGACACTAACCTTCCTTGTCGATAAGTGTGTCGTACTTTATGTGGTAGAACCTTTCTTCCATGGGCATCCTAGTTGTATCCTTGTTTTCCATTTGGTTTCCATGCCATAGTACTTCATAGGCACGAGAGTCATGTTTAGTCCCACCATGACTTTGTGTTGAAGCATCATACTTCTTCTTCATCTTTCGATGTCCTATACCTGAGGAACTCCCTAATGAGAATGGTTTGTTGTAATTCAATCTCGCTTGAATTTTGAAAGCAACATCCAAGGAGACTATATTTATTCTTTTCAATCTCGTATGGATTACTTGAGAAAAAAAGCCTCCCTAGAGTCTTCTTTAATCCTTTTTTAAGTCTCTTTAAAATGAAAAGATTGTCGAGCGATCTTGTTGCACTTCACATTCGTTAAACTCAAATTTGAGGGTACATCTATCCAACGGTAGTTTACCGATTTTTTGGTCCGGATGAATAATTTTAGGAATAAAGGTATGCCCTAGGAATTTCAGTTCGCTAGGAGAGTATTCTCAGGCATAAGCTTAACCATTTTTCGGGCCTGAGGGACTAAATTTTTGAAAAAGTAACATTCTGCTTGGTTTTGGTTTATCTCTTTTTCAAGCCTTGGATATTACCTACGGAAAAGGAACCCCCTCAGAGTCCATAGTTAATCTCTTTTAAAACTCCCTAAATATGAAAAAAATGTCGAGTGACCTTGTTCCTTTCACACTCGTTAATTGGTCCACATAAAACATCTATTTGGCATGATTTTAACCCTTTTTCCAGCCAATAGATTATCCAGGCAAAAGGTACACCTAATGAGACTTGTCTCTCCAGGAGAGTTCTCCTAAGTTATATTTTATAATTTTTCAGGCTAAGGAGACTAAACCTAGAAAAAGGTTGTGAGTCAATAGTTAAGCTCTTTTCAGACTCCTTAAAATTGAAAATATGGACGAGTGATCTTGTCTCAATCACACTCATTAAAATGGTTTTGAAGAGACATATTTTCGGTATAAGTTTAACCCTTTTACGAATTGACTAGACTAATTGAGAAAAAGGAACTCCTTGGAGTCTCCTTTGAGTGTTTTTTCAGACTCTCTAAAATGTGAAAAAACCACTCAGTTTACCTTCTGTGGGATTGCAAAAATTCACATGCAAGGAGTCTTGTTGTGTCACGCTTAATCGCATTGTGGGTCTCATCTTTGCGTCATTGGCATAATTTCTGATACATGTTGCTCCCAACTAAACCTTCAAAGAATTCTTTAAATTCAAGCCTTGCAACACTTTGACCTATGGAGAAATTTTCCCGAGTGTACTTATCTTGCACATGTCTCCTTTCACTAAGCATCAATATGTTCCATACGTCTCGAACTATTTTTCTTTCCCACAACACTCGTTCCTCCTTTGTAACGTAGCATTCTTTTATTCCTTTTATAGATCATTAAAAATTTGAATAATACAAAAAAATCAAATATTCCAAAAAGAGGGGATGGGATATATAAATTATTTTTTCGGGAGCAAGATAGCCACCCTTTGACAAAGCACAACCTTCCATTTTTTCTCCAAGCATTGGGATCTAGTATGACCTTCAGAAGCTATTCTTTCTACATAGAGATATGTCCCCTTCCATTTGGTTACTCTTCCAAACATATGGAGAGTTTATGTTGCATCATGCATCACCAACTTATGTCAATGTTACATTGCCTGAGTCATCATTTTTTGTGCTTTTGTCCAAGGGAAGATTTATCCAACTTGAGTCATCCATTTTGCATTTTGTCTCGTGAACTTCATGATTCGACCATCTCAAGAGTCCAGTCAAATCTGGATTCAAAATCGATGAAGTTATGTGCTTGATGATCGAGATCCTCCAGTGTTTCCTCGACGACATGTCAAAGACCTCAGAGTATGGAGTCTTACACTCCTATTGTACTCCTACTTGAGCTGTTGAAGATCTTGAATTTGTTGTTCGAGTTATGGTGTTCTCATCTCCAGCCGCATGCGTCAATACTTCTTGAAGATGCATATTATATTGTACTTGAATATCATAATATGATTTTGAGATTTAGATCTTCTTTGTATTGCTAACAACTACACTTTATATGACATGGATCTGCAGTGCACTTGATTGGCATCCATGATTAGTTCATCCCGAGCATGGGTATGCCCGCCTCAGAGAGATTATTTTTATTTTGCAGATGGCGCACTCTAGTACTGTTGTCCCATTCTCACTCGACTTTGTGCTTTCCCATTGGTAAAGATATTGTAATGTATTTCGGCCATTAGTTTCTCTTTTGAACTCAAACATTAGGGGGAATATATTATAGCCCAAAATTTCCCTACCTTTGCATACTTGGCATTGACCTTTTCACTTACACAATTTTCCAAACTACTATTGAGAATCTTTCTTAAAAAAACCATTTTTTGGAGCATGTACACATCCTTCTCCACTACCACCTGTGTACACACGCTATATGCATACTAGACAACCCACGTTTACCTTTAAAATTTGCAAAAAATAAAAGTTGCAAGGATTTTGGCAGGAGTTAATAGGCTATTGGAGGTTTCCCAACCATTTTACCCATTGTAGCCTGTCCTCAAACCGAATAACCATCTTTTTTTCATATAAAAGGAGGTATTGGGGTCTCATTCCAAAATCAAGCAAGAGAAAAGAGAAAATCTACCAAAATTCCTTCCCCTTCTAGCCCAAGTTTTGCATCCCTTTCTGATATTTGGCCTCAACATTCCCTCTTCAACCTTTTTTCCTTATACAATCCCTTTTATTTTCCCAAAGATATTAGTTGATTATGAGAGGCAACATGGGAACGATGCACTTGGAGCAGTAGTAAGAGGAGCTTGGGCCTAGTTCGTGAAGAGTTTTTCCGATCAAGAAGGTTGTAATATTTTAATCTTCAGTTTGAATAAGAGTTCTTTTCATGTCCCAATTCATTGCATATTTGTATCTTTATTTCTTAATACATCTACATTTAAATCTGAATGCTAACATTGATAAGTAGATATTGCATATTTATAGAATCTTTTTCCTAAGTGTTCTTTCAGGTCAGCTTGAAGAGGAGACACGCATCTTAGGAAACTACAAAGGTGGAGGAAGTTTTCATCGGACGTTAGGGACTAAGGTACACTTGTTAGTCTTCCTTCTTCTCTTTTTTCTCTTTGTTTGGGTAGTTTTTGGATAGCTTAGGATTAGAACTATCTTTTAATGGAAGTTTGTGCTCTGCCTATATTCTGACCCAGTATAGTAATAGGGGGATTTTCCCTGCTAACACTACTTTGAATAATTTTTTTCTTTTTGAAGAGTCTACACATGTAACTGGATAGAAGAAAAATTCAATTTTTTATGTGATGATGAATTAGACATAGGAATTACATGCAAAGGGATCATCAAAACCTATGAATTCCATGGAAATCTAACTATATATATATTTTTATATTAATGTAAATAGATATTTTGTTCTTGGAAAAAAAAGTTAAAATTTGAATTAATAAAAAATCCGTGAACAAATTGTACAATAGTGTTTTACAAATAAAAAATGATGACTAGAAGACATGCTCTAGGATCAAGATACAAGAATATACCTATATACTTTGTGAAACTTCCAATTTAATAATTTCTTTGAAACCTACAGGTATACTATTTGATAAACTGAGATAATAACAACAATTTTCGACAGAAAATTCTATACTAATGTTCTTGTTTGGGATTGAGTCAAATGTTCAATTACATATTTACCTTTCCTTTTAGATTTCTTTCCAACAACTTAAGTCCAAACTTATTGATAGTCCTAGGGCATAGTGTATGTATTGTAAATCAAATTAACTTCTTCTTCTTCTTCCATAGGGATGAGTGAAAGCCTTGGAGTGGTTGTCAAGTTTCCCACGGAATCTTTATTTTTCCTTGGGTGTATCGTCCCCTGAGTTTCAGTGATATTTATAAGGGGAAAGGACTCTCACATGAATTAGTGGGGCTTTGAGTAACAATTATATATTCTTTGTCTCTTGACCCAAAGTGACTTTTTCTATAGTGCTCTTGATTTGTATCAACTAATGGTTCACCTTAGCACTATGTCACCATGTAGTATTCAATTTTGTTTGATTTTGAAAAAGGATCCTTCACGCTTTGGTTCCATCAAATCAGGTACATGTTTTCATTTAGCATGGGAGGAGATTGTGTGCCCAACCTCAAGAAAGATCTACAATGAAATTTAACATGCTCATAGTCTAATTTTTGTTTCCATACATATTCAGTTGCATTCAACTAGACATCTTTGCAGAGCACTTTTGAGAGATCCATTTTGGCACATATCCTCATAAGGTCATGCATTATTTTTTAGTCATTTTAGGGTTGTAGTTGTGAAATTTTTGGATGTCATTTGTAATATTTAATAGAGTCTTTGGAGGCAAAAATTGAAGGGGAACATTGAGGAGCGTTACCCATAGCAAGGTCAAGGATAAATGTGATCCATAGAGGGTTCATGAAAAGTATAACAATTCCCCAGATCCATGGACTAGATTTGAAAATATTTCCCCTATCAACAAGTGCATCAAATTCTATAATAAAGAAGTTGCATGAATATAGGTAAATATGAGCCTCTTTTAATAAAGGGGCTTCCCACTTCAAGAAACCCAATTATGAAAATCTACCGAATAACACAAAAATTCAGTGAATGAACATATGACCTCATAATTTTGGTAGAATTCAAACTGATCCTTGATTTCCTTAGCCACAAAATGGTAGGAACAAAATTTTCCATTTCCATAGAAACATAACATGAGGAACATTGGGTGAATTCATGAATTCCTAGAGATGAAACAACATCATGAAAGAACATCTTATGAACTATAGTGGATCTGAGTTATGTGTGATAAGAGACATGGAAAATTGGTTTGGTAAATAAGAATCCAAACCCCAACTAGGGAAACCAAGTCGAGGGAAGCTATAATCCATGGATGGCTGAGCAGAGACAACTTTCAAGAATAGTTCCCGATGACTAGGGTTGAAACCCTAGTCATGGAGGAGGGACACATGAACATCCATATTCAAGAAAGATATTGTAACACCAAACCCTCCAGAGTCTGACGTTTAAGAAATTGTTTGTCAGTAACTTCTAAGGACACACGGTGCTTTGGCCCGTATCAGACAACCGTGTCAGCCACTGAATCGACCTCTAGATTTCTTTGATATCAAAGAGCAACTTGAAGGCACTGGTCTTCTCCTAAACCCTACGTATCCAGATCACATGCTCACTCCTGTAGCCAAAGGATCTGGTATCCCACCTTCACCACCTCCTTCATCTCCTTCCTCTTTGGGAGAAGAGTCATCCGACGAAGGCAGCTCATCTCAGCCTTCGACACCATCTACGCCAATGGAAAATACAAACAATCCCACCAGACCTTGGCTCAATCAAGATGTTGTGGCCATACCTGGACCCCAACACCCTTTGCCTAAACATCCAAAGAAATGGCTCCTTAAATTTGATCCAGATTCTAAGAAAATCATCAAGGATCACATAAAAAAATTCATGCTAGCCATTAGACTCTGAAGCGTAGAACATGAAGATGTAGTATGTAGAATTTTTCCTTATACGTTTGAAGGCAATGCCTCTACACGGTATTTTTCCCAACAACCCCACACCATTGTATCTTGGGACAAATTCGAGTCTTATTTCCTAGAGAAATTTAGAGATGATAAATCTCCCGAAGTCTTAGCTATGGAACTCTCCAACTTAAAGATGAACCCTAAGGAAAAAATAAAATATTTTAATCAAAGTTTCCGCACATTGAAAAATCGAATCCCCGTTGATTCAATGCCCATTGAAAATCTTATTGTCGCATATTACACCAAATCCCTACACCAGAATATAGCAATTTGGGTAAAAAGGTTTAAGAAGGAAACATTATTGGAAGCCTTCGAGGAGGCAAGCCAAATCGAGAAAGATATTCTAAGGCTAAAATAAAATCTTAGTAACGAGGCAGAGATTACCCCATCTTATAAGAAGAAGATAGAAATTCTTCCTAGACCTCCCCAAACTAAAACTCAATCAGAGAGTTCAGATTTGGAAAGTTTACAAAAGGTCATCCAAAAATTGTCAAATCAAGTCGTAGACTTAAGGAGATCAGCTAAAGAAGCATCTTCAAGCAAAGGGACTTACAAACCCCCTTTTAGAAAACCTTTTCCCTCAAACTGGACAAACCTAAATCTTGAAGGCCTGAACCTCGAAAGCCTACAATATGCTATAGAGACAATCCTTGAAGCACATGATAACTTAGTGCCCCTTGAGATTTCTAAAGATGTGGTTGAAGAAGAAATAGTAGAAGAAGATGAATCCTCTCCCAATATCTTTGGGCATTTTTCCGACAGTATCTTTCAAGCCAATTTTGAAACTTTCCATCCTTACAATACCAGAAGAAAAACTCAGAATAAACCCTCTTCTGAAATTGGAACTAATGCGCCTCAAAAACAGTTTAAGCAAACTGAAACTAAACAGAATTCAACAACCCCAAGTTTAGAATATGATTTGATTGAAGACCTAAAGAAACTTAGAGCTAATATTTATGTTTATGAATTATTGAAATTTCCTTTTCTTTTGCAAAAGATGCTTCAGAACATTGCAGACAGCAAAAAAAACAATCTGAACAACAAGAAAATTGCATAAATCAACCCTAAAACACCTCAAAAGGTCCCTACTAAAACAACACCAGAACCCTCAGATAAAAGATACCTTGTTGTAAAAAGTGTATCAAATGTAGATAAAGTAATTTCAGGGACAACGATTAAAAACCAACAAAGTTATGTTGTTAATACTCGCAAAAATGTCCCACCTTTTTTATTGACTTTTGAAATTTTCAATAAAATGTACATAATTGCATGGTAGATTCTGGCGCATCATCAAATGTGATGCCCTAGTCTGTCTGCCAAAAAATCAATGCTGAAGTTCAACCTTCCAGTCTGAAAATTATTCAACTCAATCGGACCAGTGTTAAGGTAATAGGTGAATTAAAAAATGTCCTTGTTAGGCTATCCTCTAATCCTAAGGTTCACCATATTATTGATATCATTGTAGTTGACATCCCTTAAGTATATGGTTTATTTTTAAGCAGGGATTGGTCCGAACAGTTGCATGGCTACTTTGCGATAGACTGGTCCCATTTGTGGCTACCAGAGAATGAGAAGCCTAACAGAATCATGATCAATCATGAGCGTTACCTCAAGCTTACCGTGACCGATTTAAATGACGCTAATGAACCATTTATTTCTTCCGCTAATTCACCCAAAATGCAGGGAATGAACACCTTTTTTGGTAACTTCATGGAGGAAACTTTTATCATCACTGACCCAGAACAATAGTCAAAACTCATGACATGCACATAGTTGACAGTCCTACCTAATGTGTCTAATACGGTCGATGAAGCTCATATATGGTATCTCTAATTCAATGGATCCAAATCTAAAGAAGGAGCTGGTGCAAGATGTGTGCTCATTGACCCAGCAGGTAACAAAACTTTGATCACTTTCCGATTAGAATTTGAATGCACAAACAACACTGCTGAAAATGAGGCACTTGTGCAAGGACTCAGAAAGGCACTAGATTTGAAAGTACATAATTTAATGGTATTCAACAATTCATAAATTGTGGTCAGATAGGTAAGAAATTATATTCATTGCCTATCACCACACCTGTAAAGTTATCAAGCTGAGGTATGGAATCTAATGCACAAATTTTCCGCATTTAACATTAAATTCATTCCAAGATTAAAAAATTCTCAGGCTGACTTGTTAGCTAACGTTGCTTCCAAATTTTTTCCCACAGAAGTCCTTTCTCTGAATGCATTTTCGATTGAGTTGTTGCTCAGACCATTAGTCCCAGAAAACATCACTAACTGGAGAGTGTTCGATGATGATCAACAGATCATCAATTTGCTACACATGGAAGACACTTTTCGAGGTGCAGTTATCGATGAAGGCACCCACGATGAACACCTCCACAATTTTACGGTAATATTGGACCCAAGGTCTCCCGAATTAACATCAGATCTGGTAAATTCTATCCTGAAATCTGTGCTAAGATTAGAAAAGTTTTATGATTTGCATGACAAATTCAGAAAATCCGTAAATTGTAAAATGAATAGTTCTTCCTTGACCCATGAAAAGGTAAATCTGGGAACTAAAGATAATCCACAATGCATCAATTTGGGAACAAGATGTTCCAAGCAAGAGAAATCATCCTTTATAAAACTATTTAAAGAATTTAAGGATGTATTTGCTTGGACATATGATGATCTAAAAATGTTTGATCCTAACATTATACAACACATCATTGCCATGAAACCCCAGACTCAACCTTTTCAATAGAAGTTGAGAAAGATGCACCCCAAGCTTGAACCAACGATCAAAACAGAACTAAACAAACTATTGAATGCAAAGATAATCTTCCCAGTAAGACTCACACAGTGGGTATCTAACCTTGTCCCTGTGAGGAAGAAAAGTGGCAAAATTCGACTCTTTGTCGATTTTCGTAACTTAAACCGAGCGTCTGACAAAGACAATTACCCTGTTCCTCCGATGGAACAAATTCTCCAGCAGGTATCCGGTTTTGAAAGATTGTCACTCCGAGATGATTTTTTAGGGTACAACCAGGTCCTCATGTCTCCCCCAGACCAGCTGAAAACCACTTTGCATACTCCATGGGGTACCTATGCCTATAGAAAGATGCCTTTTGGACTTATAAATGGGGTACCTATATCTATATCGATGACGTCACTATTTTCTCCAAAAATAAAGGGGATCATTTAGCCCATCTGAGATCTGTTTTACAACGATGCCGTAAGTACGACATCTCTCTAAATGCTAAAAAATCTATTTTTGCAGTGGAATAAGGAAAGTTGCTTGGATTCATAGTATCCAATGAAGGGATGATCATTGATCTTGAAAGAACTCAATTCATTTCAAAGCTTCCTCCCCCCTCTTCCAAAAAATCTATGCAATCTTTTCTAGGTCAAATAAATTTTGCCAGAAGGTTTGTCCCGAGTTTCTCGGAAACGGTGAGGCCATTGAGAAACTTAATAAAAAAGGATGTGCAATACCATTGGGGACCACAAGAAATTCAAGCCTTTGAATCAATCAAAAAATCCATAGTGGAAGCTCCATCCCTAATGAGCCCTGACTTTTCACAAGATTTCACTCTTTACACGTTCACCTCTGATCGATCTTATGCTGCTGTGCTAACCCAAAAGAATGCTGAAAACAACGAAATTCCCACTGCCTTTATGAGGTCAGCCTTCAAGGGAGTAGAGCGTAATTATCCAACTATTGATCAGCGGGCTTACGCTATTTTTAAAGCGGAAAAACATTTTCGATCATATCTACTGAAATCTAGAGATAAAATTATTGTGCCTTACCCTACTATTAGAAATTTGCTAGTACAGAAAGAACTGGGTGAAAAACGAGCAAATTGGATGACATCCTTACAAGAGTATGACCTTGATATTACCCCTGCGCAAATTTTTAGAGGCCAAGGTCTATGTAAATTAGTCACTGATTCAGTTGAAGAACAACAAAGTCAAACTGATGTGTTAGCTGAAGATCAACATAATCAAAGTCAAATTTGTTGTGCACAAGATCCTGCTAATTCTCGGTTTGAGGACATTAAGTTTTATCTAACACACGGTTCATCTCCTTTTCATCTTGATCCAAAAAAGAGAAGAGCATTAAGACTAAAATTTTCACCTTTCCAGGTGGTGAATGGTATATTATTTCGCAAATTTTTTTATGAGATCCTTATGCGTTGTCCGGAAAGAGATGAAAAAGATAAAGTGTTATGTGAATTGCATGCAGGAGAAGCTGATGGGAACTTTGGTGGAGACACTACTTCTCAAAAAGTATTAAGAGTAGGGTACTATTGGCCCACGCTATTCAAAGATGCCCATACATTATGTCGCAAATGCGTAATCTGCCAAAAGGCTTCTGGATGAGTACAGAAGGCAGCATTCTCGCTGCAACTTGTCTTGGTGGATTTCCCTTTTCAACAATGGGGTCTTGACATCATTGGCCCAATTAACCCCACCTCCTCGCAGCAACATAAATACATCACTACAACGACAGACTATTTTACCAGATGGTACGCTATTGCACCATTAAAAGTGGTAAACACCAGTCAGGTAATATCTTTCCTTAATTCAAACATCATTGCTCGATTCGGTATTCCTGAATGTCTGGTTTTTGATAATGCTTCCTATTTTTCATCCCTCGATATGAGTTTCTTTGCTTTATAAAAAGGGATAAAACTAAAATATTATGCCATCTATTACCCCCAAGGAAATGGTTTAGCAGAATCGACAAACAAAAACCTGATCAAGATCATCAAGAGGACAGTTTCTGAAAACCACAAAAACTGGCACAACGCACTATTCAATGCAATTTGCACTGATAGGGTGACTCTGAAAACCCTTGTTGGTAATTCCCCCTTCTTTCTCATTTATGGAAGGGAAGCAATTCTTTCTCCGCATGTTCTTCTTCCCTCTCTGCAACTATCGCAAAAATTTCAGGAAGAGGATTGTCCTCCTCGTGAAAGTTGGATTAATGCTTTGCTGAAGTTAGAATAGGTAAGAGCCCAAGTGAAAGAAAAAATGGATCAACATCAATGTATTGTCAAAAGATGGTTTGATTCGAGTTCTTCCTCGGACATAAATTTTGAGGTAGGTGATCTTGTCCTCAAGTGGGATAAACCTCATGAGGGGAAAGGGGAACATACCAAGTTCCAGAACCTGTGGTTGGGACCTTTCTTAATCGCTGAAAAAATATGTCCCAGTTCTTTCCGCCTGTAGAATTTAGAGGGACAACTAGACACCTTCCCAATGAATGGACAAGCTCTCAAAAGGTATTTCACTTGACAAATCCCAGATACACCTTTTGTACAAATTTTTTTGTTTTGGTTTGATTTGCTTTCCGTTTTTTTTCTTTTTCTTTTATTTTTTTTGTTTATTGGTTTTCCGGGTAAAACCTGTCCATATTATGGTTTAGTTCAGAAAAGGAGAAAAAAATGATGCATCTTAAAACAACTGTCAAGGATTGTCGGAGCATCAACTGTTTTTTTTTCCTAAAAATGTAGACGAGTTAAAGATGGTTTTTTGTTCAGAATTGATTTTTGGTTTCAATTTGCATTTGAGAGCAGACACAACTATTATTAAAATCTCTTTATGTTGCCCTTGCTTTTAAGAAAGTGACTCAAGAATGCTTTCCTGTCCTCGAAAATTAGTTTCATCAATGAACTATTTTCAGACCATAATGAAGGTTAGCAAGAAAAAATTAAAAGGCTGGAAAATAACAAGTCTTCTAAAAATTGGAATATTCAGTGTCACCCCGCTCTTATGAATGTTTTAAAATTTATATCAGATTGTGAAAAAATTCTCAAGAGTTGTGGGAAGTGTTTGTAAACCCTCTGGGATACTGAACAGGTCTGTTGGTAGCAGGTAAATGCATGCATGATGCCAAGACAACTTCATTGGGGTACTGAACGGGCCCACTGGCAGCGAAGTGATGTCAGGTTAGAGAAAATTCTTAGGTATAAATTTTGATCATAAGCATCCTTCATTCTGAATTGAAATTTCTTGGACAGGATAGAGGCATAAGTGTGGGTTAATTGGCATCCCTGCAGAGGCTATGGACGCCTGCTGGAAGTAGTGGCCCTGTCAACAACATTGGGGCCATTAACTTAAACATCGTGGCTCTCATTTGTGAATTCTGTCACCAGATTTCATTTTTAACGAAAGATATCTTAAGATGGACCACGTAATGATTGTTAAGATGCTTAATGTCTTTTAGTTGTTCTTTCATTTGAACTCATTCTAATAGTTCTAACCTGAACTCGTCGGTGATACAAAGATAATTGCTTCTCCCAGCAAGTCGCCATTGTTGGCAGTCCTACATATTTTCACCTTTTAAAGCATCAAATAATAAATTATGTAGCTGCCTACCCATGGTCATATGTTTATTGTTTTTCATAACCAATTTTTGAAACTGTGAATATGATGTTTCGGTTATTCCTAGTGTTTTCCTTTCTTCTTTGTCATGCTTTGTTCATGACTGAAAGCTTGAACGAAGCATTAAAACTTATTATTCTATTACCATTTTATCTAAGGTTTATGAAAGGTAGATGTCTCTACAGTTTTTTTTAATAAAGGTTTTTTTTGTTGTGAAGCTCATCTTGTTTATTTCTTTAAACTAGCTCATCGATTATGAAGTGTGCTTTGAATTGTTGTTTGAAACACCAAGGATTCATTTAAATTAAACTATGCTATATATCTTTGTGGCTCTTGGTAATACCTATTATTTTCACTACACTTGGGTTCACAAAAAGTTTCCTCTCCTAAACTTTAGAAACTAACCCCACATTGTTGCGCAATGATAAATTTTGAATGAACTTGGTCGTGGCCTGTACCCTATGGGAGGTGGAAGTCCGACAACGATAGGCCCATCACTTCAAGCTAAGTCTCGGGTTTCATATGTACTCTTGGCACTCATTTCACAAAATGCCTTTCATTTTGTATTGCAAAACCCCTTTTCATACGTGCTAGGGTATTGATGAGTTTTGGGTCTGAGATTTTGCTTTGGTCTTCTCTGTCCCATAAACCTTTTTTACTCACTGTGTTTTCTATATTCCTTTCAAATCCTCATGGCCCCAGTCATAAGGATTGAGCCCAATGGCTCGCAAAACCTTTTCCTATGTGATGATGCAAGGGAATACCTTAAAGGTCAAGGATGGCTTGGATTTCTCGAGAAATTTCAGGGTTTTAATTTGCAAACTACCCAAGAATTTGCCCTATCTTTTGATGGCTTTTGAGCCAAGGTAGGAGACATTCAAATCGAGGTCACTGGGGATTTTTTAGGCCAGACGATGGGTCTTCCACTGAGAGGGTATAAATGGTTCAAAAACGCCAAGGTAGAAGAGGTACCATGGAGCCTGTTCTTCACCTCTAGGAAGATCATATGTTGTGATAAAGGTATGCTCGTATCCTTGTTGAAAAATCGGTGGCATGGTTTATTAGCAATCCTGAGATAATTCGTCACATGTGAGGGTCGCTTTGGCCTTGTTTTCTTGTATCACATACGTTTGTTGATGAACTTCATCAGTTTTCAGCTGAATATGCCCTTTTATTTATTAAGAAGTTTGTATAAGATGTCCAAAAGGTATAAGAGACAGTGTTTAAACTCATGTCTGTTTCATCACGGGTTGATAAAAATGTTGTTGGTTCATCAACTAAAATTGCAAAATGATAATTGGGATGCCCTCCTAATCCGAAATGGTTTCGTTACACCCAGTACCGTAGAGGTTGATAGGCCTATGATGGAAGAAACCACAGTCCTTGCCACTGACATAACATTTCTTTCATCTAAAGAAGCATGTGTTACGACCATCCTCAATGAGCCTATGCCCGAGCAAACAGATGTTGAGCCGATAGCCTTTGAATTGCATGGCCATGAACAACACACATATCTTAACACATCTAGTAAGAATGCAAACATTCCTTCACACAAACCGTATAAGGGTGACATGGATATAGGGTTTAAAAATAAAAGGGTAGGTAGGTTAATCTCAAGAAACCACGAAATAAATCGAACTCTCATGTGAGCTTGATCAAAATGATCGAGGTCCATGAGAGCTCTGATTCTGAGATCGAGAGATTCTTGGCCAAAGAAGACCCTCCTTGCCTCAAACTAGATCTCGGCCATGCTTATAATTTCGTAGATAATTTCCACCCTGCCTGAAGCACAGTCAAGGATTTCCAGGTATCAAGCTTAATAAGAAACCCACAGGCAATAGTGGAGATGTTTTGACACATGGTCGTGGACACTATCAAACATCTATCATAGATTCATGGTGTGAAGTTTGTCTATTTTGGATCGATAAGTATTATACAGACATACCTACTCTACCATCATAAATGAAAACCCTCACTATTCAGATCGACTCGCTAAAGGATGAAAATCATAGGCTAAAGTCCACTATTCAAAGGTAGGGAAAGTATTTGAAAACGACTGGGAACATAATAGTAAAGAATGTTGAGAGTGTTACAACAGTAGTTAATTCTGAGATCCTATGAATCAAATTTAGCATGCAGTTAAGAGGTAAAGATTTGATTGTTTGCCTTAGTTTAAATTTATTCATTTTTTTAATTATATAGATTTAATTTGATTTTTGTTGTTAAAATAGAACTAGCTACAGAATCAATTGATTTTGTAGCCAGTTTATCTTCATTCGAATTTGTGGAAATTATTGGTTATAACGATATCTAAACTCTTTTATTTTCGTTTTTGTTTTCAGGATATCAAGTAATTGGTGGTGATCTCATGTTATGGACTATTTTTGAGCTCATTTGGCACATCTTTTGTAAACAAAAAGAAGTTTGTTTTAGTTTTGAGAGATACAGTGTGATATGGAGTGGTTATCACCCTCTATTTTGTAATCAACAAATCATTTTGGAGATTTAATCTTATCCCACAAGATAAGATATTTAGATTTTCTAAACTCTTTAAATACTTACAATTTTTATAATCAAGGCATCCTCGCCTAGGGCAGAAGATGGACTTTTGATCAATAGACTTTAATGGAACAACAATATTCATTTTGGCTTTAGCTTCTTGTGGGTGGTGTATTCATTAAGTTTTTGTTCATCTTGATATCATAATAAGTTTTTTTATAGCTTTAGTCTTCATCATTTATTATGTTATTAGGATAATTTCTTTATGAATGTTGTCCATAAAATGCTTCAGATATAAATTTTGTGATCATATATTTAGCTTCAATTACAAGGTTTCTCCTTGAATTTATGTTGATAGATTAAATGCAAGGATGTTCGCCAACAATTTTTTCTTAATGCAATTTCTTTCAATTATAAGATCACGATAACTATTGATATCATTCTATCTGCTATTTAACTTGAATTGCCAACATAATCGTTCTACATTTATTCAGAATAGACTTAAGGTTCATTGCATGTTTTCCTCCTAGGCAAGGTGGTTAGATGTTTTCAGATCGCATAGATATCTGGATGCCTATCATTAGTTCGATAATAGGTTAGATCGATTTCATTTTTTTTCTATTTGTTTATCACTGAAATTTGAACGTAAAGTTTAGATTTTGACTATCTGTAGATTTTCATTTCATAAAATTTTCTTCATTAGTTTAAGACTTATAAAAGGAAAATCAAAAAATATTTCTATGTGCTTTCTTTATCTGCTTCTTCGAAAGCAGTCATTTTCACATCGATTTTCATAAGTTTCGATTAAAACTTGTAGCCTGTAAATAATGTANATTAGTTTAAGACTTATAAAAGGAAAATCAAAAAATATTTCTATGTGCTTTCTTTATCTGCTTCTTCGAAAGCAGTCATTTTCACATCGATTTTCATAAGTTTCGATTAAAACTTGTAGCCTGTAAATAATGTATATAAATGAAAATTATGTATCTTTAACTTAAATACACCTATTAAAGTCACATTATATACATATGTACATATATGTAATATTTAGTAATTAGTTAACTATTTCTTTTCTTTTATTTTTGTTTCTTTTAGGATTCTCAGATTGGCCAACGTAGCCATTAAACCCGTTAGGATGAGTTATACCAAATGGCTTGGGTTATTTAGACAACCCCGGACCAGACTCATTCTTCCCATTGACGAACGGTCATTTTTTCCCGTCGACAAAGATAGACTCTGATTTGCAGAGGTGAATGCAAGAATGCATGGCTGGACCGTTATCCTCATTCTGAAAGGTGCCTCCACTAGGGATCTGTATGTGGAATGGGCATGTCCAATGTTGGTTAATGTTCTTGGAAATTTGGTGGAAATATGCTCTCCACCCTTCACAAAAATCATCATGGATGGATAATTAAGTGTTGTAACTCCCATTCTAGGAGCCCCAGAACAAGTGCTACTATCTCCGGTCACCATACGTAGACGATCAATGTGATAACCTGCACTGTAGAGCATGTCGATTTAGGAATTAACATTGGCATCGTATACAAGCCCCAGTTCGATGGCCGTCACTGGATTTATCTGACCAAAACCGTATGCCACTTCTTTGTCTTCGTTGCTAGCGTAGTTCAGATCCATGGGAGAAGCTGTGCCATATTGCATCAATGGAATTTGATTAGAATGTAAGCCCGCCTTAAGAGCATGCATGAATCTAAACAATATAATACCTGTTGTCATGAGGGCCGACTTGATCGCAGAGGGAGACCAATTGGGGTGGAAGGATTTGACATAGGCAGAAGCTCATGATACCTGAGGACAAGCCATTGATGTCCCAGATGTTATGTTATAATTCACCCATCTCCTGTCTTCACTATTTTTTGTCACAGCTGAAGCTTTTGACCATGCAGCCAGGATGTCCACCCCCGGAGCAGTAATGTTTGTGTATTCACACAAGAGAATTGCATTAATTGAAATCGCTGCAAGGGATCTTCTAATAAGATAGATTGAATTCCAAGAACTATCAAAGCTTACCTTGATAATACTTTCAGTGATTGGACTTGGTCCTCGTGAGGAGAATGAAGCAGCTACAGGTGCAGGCTACTCATCCTGGGTATAACTTTTTAGTATAGTTGCAACTGGAGACCTAAATGTATGAATAAGTCCATCGAAATTATTACTTTAATGGTCCATCCTAAAACATGTTATTCAAATTACATAGTAAAAAACCTGTCAAAGCAACCTCCTGCATAGAACTGCATGCATATGACTGCAATACAGTTTAGGTGTATGTATCAATGTTAATTAATTAAATTAAAAATTTATATGTACAAAAATGAATTTACTTCCATAAATGATCATAAATCTATACTCAGGCTATGTTCTCACCAATTATTAATGACCCGTTCAAATCTGGATAACTATCATCCACTAGATTCATCTACTTCTTGCCCAATCCCCTCCAGATATAAATAAGGAAAAGACTATCATATTTTACCTTGTGGAATTCATGTAGGATCTGAGTTCATCTACTTGATTACTCTGTATCCAGACTGAAGGAATGATGGAAGAATATGAGGCATTGCAAGGAGTGCTAAATATCCCGACGACCCCCTTTCCTCCAGCCAGGAAGCTTCCATCTCCACCTCCCTCGTCACGGACTACAAATTTTCTAGCTATTTTATTGCGATCTAATGAATTTTCCTAGCAATATATGTGAGTTCATTTTTTACATATTAGGTCTCATGTCAACTATAAATGGCATGCCTGATAAAGAAAAATCGTATCATAATCATGTCCAATCAGATAAATTTTGTGTGTCTACTCCATAAACTAGAGGATACCATGATTTCTCCATTGAAAATGTATTGATTACATTTCCTTGATCAGAAAATGATTAGCCATTTGAACTGACGCATAAAAACAATCTACAAATACCAACACAATGGAAATAATGTGAAAAATGAAGAGAAAAACGAAGTTCCAGTTTCGGCTCATTCAATCACTCGACGCAAACCAACAAAATAAACTTTATGCAGTAAATAAACTTCGCGCAGTAAATAAACTCATCGTAGTAAATAAAATCCGTGCACACTCCGCGCAGTAAATAAAATCCGTGCACTGAATAAACTCCGCGCATTAATTAAACTCCACGCAATAAATACAATCTGTGCACTAAATAAACTCCGCGCATTAAGTAAACTCCCCACAATAAATAAAATCCATGAACTAAATAAACTCCACCTAAATATGAGAATCGATAAAATCAAATAATTACTGTGTTTAATCAAATTAAAAACAATAGGGTGAATGCAATCAAGGAACCAAATGAGTTTACAAACTCAAATAAAAAACAAAGTATTAATGGAGAGAACACCTCCGAATAGACAATGGCAACTTCGATTCAAAAATATTTTCAAAATTGATTTATTGATTACAATCAGTTTCAGGTATATATATCAAACAAAAATGCCTCTTCAATCTTAAACAAAGATTAATCAAAGTGGTGATGGTGTCTCATGGCCTGCAAAGGCTAAGGTGGCCACTGCTAACAAATCCACCGATGGTGTCTCGAGTCTTGAAAAGTCAAGCCACCAATTTATCATTTGCACAGAGGCGGTGAAATGATTACATCCTGACATACTCCCTCTTAATCTTTTCATAGAAAAATGAACTGAAAATATCTAAAACAAAATTGCTATAAACAATTCATTACAGCTTGCAAACCCCAATATTTATTCTATGGATTTTAAACAATTCATTTCCCAAAGGCTTCGTAAATATGTATACAAATTGTTCTTCAGATCTGCAGAACTGAATAGAAATCTCCTTACCAGTTACCAGCTCTTGAATGAAATGATACCTCGTATCAATGTGCTTACTCTGTTTGTGAAAGACGTGATTCTTTGACAGTGCAATGGAAGATTTTTTGTCACAGACAATTTGGGTTGCATAATTCTGGTCATGCAACAATTCATTCAAGCCCTTCTCATCCATATAGCTTGACATGCAGCTGTAGCTGTTGCACCATACTCTGCCTCAGCAGAATACATACTCTGCATCTCCCCAATATTCATTTGAAATATGCTTTTCTTTCAACATGCTTCGAGCCATATCCATGATGGTCTGATTCTTCCTTTCAGCCACTCCATTATGTTGTGAAGTATATCGAGCAGTAAACTGCCTTTTAATTCCATGAAGATCACAAAATTCAATGAATTCATTCAACTTATACTCACCTCCTCTATCAGACCTTAGGATCTTAATGGTTCGACCACTCTCATTTTCAACCATAGACTTAAACCTCTTAAAAACTTCAAAACCTTCAGATTTCTGTTTCAACAAATACAACCAAGTCTTCCTACTGAAATCATCTATGAAAGTCATTAAATAAACACAACCAGTTAAAGAAGGTGTTTTCATAGGTCCACATAAATTCGTGTGGACAATTTCCAATGGAGCTTTTGCTCTGTAGGAAACACCTGAAACAA
>SNQJ01S0025403.1:171685-188538 GCA_010110895.2 Picea sitchensis
TCTATTGATGCAATTACCTGTATCGAACATTCCAATGATTATATCGCTTTCGTAGATAGAGGTAAGCCTATGAAATCCCATGATCGAGTAGTGTGGAGAACCATCCATATCTGCGTAATTGAACGGAAACAACACCATCCATATCTACGTAATTACAGACAGAAAAATGACAACACAATTAATTAGTATTCCAGCTTTCACAAAATCTTATATCCCAGAATTGAACAACACACAACATAAAGCCAAGAACTGTTAGGAAATTTTGCAGACTTACTCGTTATGGCTTCTACCTCCCCAGCCGAAAGGGTTGCAGCGAATCCATTAAAACTTCTCCCATAACTTAAAATACTCAAGATCGTTGCAATCGAGGAAATTGGGAAGGACATGACGATTAACCTTCCTAAAACGGATTCCAACATATCATGGTGAGCCATAGTACCGATTTCCTTCCAGTCGCCAGCTTCATGAGTTGGGACTTCTCCCATATAGACGATATGAACCTTCACAAAAGTAATCTGCACTGTCGGGAAGAGACTGTAATTGGTCCTCTGAATCACAAACAGGATATATGTGAGAAGAACTCTCCTTTCTGTTCGGCTTTTCTGCTGCTGATGCATGCAGGCGAACACTACCCTGAGAAAGAAAATGGGCAGAACGTAGCTTATCGCCATTGTTGTTATTTTTTTTTTCAAACGAGTGAGACCATTAATATTGACATGTCTATATATATATATATATATATATATATATATATATATTTATTTATTGCACAAAGGGCAGTTTACATCTTCGATCTTCGTTTTAAGCTTTTTGTCAGCTTTTGTTTCTTTTTGTTTTAAGATTTTTGTCAGCTTTTTGTTTTAAGGTTTTTGGGTCTTCCTTTTGTTTTAAGCTTTTTCTCCGCTTTTGTTTGTTTCTTGCTTTTTGTTTTAAGTTTTTTTTGTCACCTTTAGTTTCCTCTTTTATGCTTTTCTTAAAGAAAAAAGATAACACAAGATAGATTGTTACTCCATCAATGTGGTTCAAGTAGTTCCTCTAGTATCAACAATAACAACATGGTTGTGTTGCCTCAACTTATTACTATGTTGTGAAGTCATGTTTTCAAACATCTTAATGGTAGTTTTGTCAAACTTCAATTTGAATTATTTTTATAACTTGTTTTTTTTTTTGGTTTTAATAAACCAAAAAAGGGTAAAAAAAACACACTATAAGATCCACATATTAATAGACAAAAACATTATTCCAATCAAATTGACATGGTTACTTATATTTAAGGAATGAATTTATTGTTTCCGAATTTGTTAGAAATTTCAATTTAATCAACCTTGAAGAAATGATGGAATATATAAGTGAATTTGTAATTACAAGAAGGCATTGCAATTCTTGCCTTGCGTTGCCAATAACTAGGATGTCTCTTATGTTGTTGTTGTTGCTTGTTATTGCATTGGTTCTACTTCTCTAGGTTTTTCAACTCGGAAAATTGGATTTGGAACTAAAAGTATCAATCAAACTATTGTGACTAGCTCTTGTTTTTTTAGATCTTTGTAGATATTCCCACAAGCTTGTCACTAGAAATAGGATGTTTCACTTAGTGTAGGCCGCCTTGCTAGTGTTTTACATTTAGAAATACAAGAAGAGCGCCATTTTCTATAGCGACTATTTCTATGTAGCTATTGTGAAATGTTGGCATTGAATCTATTTCAAAGGAAACTTGTTCGACCAAGTTGAAAAGACTATATAATTTGAATATGCTTATGCTAGTTGATCAACAGCTTATGACACTTTCTCCTTCGCTTCCACTAATATGGCTATAATACTAGGTAAGCATGATAGGAAAGGAAAAAATATTGTGGTATAACACAAGATAGATTCAAAATGTTCGTCCATCAATGTGATTCAAGTAACCGCTCTCATATCAACAACATGGTTGTGTTGTCCCAACTTATTACGATATTGTGAAGCGTTGTTTCCAAACATCCCAATGGCCATTTCATCAAACTTTAATTTGAATTCTTTTTATAATGTGGTCTCTTTTTTGGTTTTAACAAACCAAAAAATGGCAATAAAGAAACCCAATTCATACCCTCAGTAGTTATCCATTTCTATTGTTTCTAGCTTACATAGGTAGAGCGGAACCAATCATTGTATTGAATGCAATGACTTGCTCAAATTGCTAAGAGAAAGCTTCATTGGAGGAAATTTGTATATCGGGTATGTTTGCAGTGAAATTACTTTTCCACCCTCAAAAACATCTTCTATCATTGAGAGTAATATGACCTTAGCCACTTCTATAATTTTCTCGAGGCTGCCTTCAAGTTCTATTGATCTAATAGAAGTGATGTGACTGGACCATAAGAACCAGTTGAATTCATGCTGCTGAAGATGTGCTTCTAGCTCTCAATTACCCATGATCAATAGCTAAATATAGGTTCAATATAGTATGTAGTTGCTTTGCAGCATGTACAAAAGGCGATAAGTGCTGCAAAGGTCGTGGCGGAGGCAAAATAATCTATCATGATTGATATCCTTCATGGACACACCTTCATCACCACAATGAAGGATGAGCATTACTATCGATCTAAAGATAACACCGGAGAGGCTGATTAATGCTAAATATATCTCGAGAATTACTTTCTATCATTAAATGTTTAACTAATTACATAACATTTCTAGAGTTGAAACATAGAAGATTGACATCTAAAATGAAAGTCAATTGCCTTTCCTCTATATGAGGCCAAATGCTAGGAAGAATATTATAAATTTTGATAGAAATATCTGAAACTATAAGCTTAGAAGTAATCTCAATGCATGGAAACTTAGTTTCATATGATCGGTTCTACTTACTCCAAACTAGTTTCAAGTTTTAAGAAAAATGACAAATTGATTACCATATTCCAAGCCTAAAAGGTGGGGACTAATAATGCTTACCTTATTTAGAATGTAAGGCCATATGGTTTCATATATTAGGAGAAAGAGGCATCTTCAAAAGCTACCTGTTGTCTCTCTCTTTTTATGCATTTGGAAACTAATTCCTTCCTTGAACTGTGGAGCTTATAAGATTTTTTTCATCTCTCTCCATATGAATTTGGTAACCAGTTCCTTCGTTGGACATTTGATTTCCTGGACATTATTTTCGATAAATCTTTGACTAGATTTCATAGACATTAATTTCGATAAATCTTTGGTAAGTGCACATAAAATCTTTATTGTTCATCTCCATGCCCATGAAGGAGATTGTTTTTAAGTCCTTAAGGATAAGGAATAACTTTTCTAACTTTCAACGAATATCTTCCTGAATGGTGATCTACTTTTCTTTAAGTAGAAGATATTAAAATAGAACAAATGTAAGTGGTTGTTTCTAATAAACACAATAGATATTCAATCTTTTACAACTTACACACAATTAATATTCGTGACTATACTCCATGTAGCACACCTACTATCTACTCAATTATAACATGCACAAGGTTCGAAGGGATGTTCATGTATCTCTATTTGATGTTGAAATTATATTGGTACTATATGGTCCTCTCCATATATTTTCTAGGTTGTCATTATTAAAAAATATATTGGGGTTCTAAAAAAGACAAAATATGAAAGCCTTGAACCATCCCTTCCGAATGCAGGAGTACACCCTTTCAAATTGTGGAATCCTAGGTAAGTATCAAATTATTTTTGTTCCATTGTAGAAGACTTGAAGGTGGCACAAAAACCTTTGGATATCTAGAAAATCAACAACCTACACATTATGGAGAGCCCAACAAGGGGGTATTAAGGAATGAGTGCATGTCATTGCATCCCCTCACCAATTGAAAAATTGGGAGAAAGAAATGGATCCCATTGGAGCTTGAATCTAGAGGGTTTGTAATGGAGCGTGTTTCCTAGGGGGGGGGTTCTTCTCAATTGAACAAAGGATGGCGTATAATAATACCATTCAATGAATGATACCATGAGTTAGTCAATGCGAAAATTAAGGTGGTGGTTGGTCTTAAATGATATGGTGGATAAATACATCAGAGGCCCCATAGTCATTTGTTAGGGAGGTTGGTTTAATAGTTTGGGGATTTCAATGAATGTAGATTGAGCATGGAGGGGAATGGTATTCTCATTCATGATCATTAATTAAAACGGAGATAGGAGAAAAGGGATAGTTCACACAATGGAAGAAGGAAGATATCATGATCCCATTGTAATCCTGGACAAGATTTAAATTGATGGGTAGCTTAAGGCTTTTGAGAGGTGCATAGCCCATTTTTTTGCGAAAGAGGAAGAACCTGGTGAGGCCTAGATGTAATGTTTGAAGTGTTAATTTAATAGACTAGTGTTGCTTGTATATTTTCCTCCATTAATGGTTTGAGTGCATTTCTTTGAATAGAATTATTGTGTGCTCTCCTAGTAATTAAAAAATCTATAGTTAATAGACTGTCTACACTACTAATGTATGAGAGCATGTTTGATCCCCACATGTGAGTGAGAATGACACACCGATTTTTTGACATGGTAAAACCCCTATGGGGAAACATCCAAGACCCCCACTAACGTGGGCACTTGGAACAATTTATTAATGCGAAAGAAAAATATTACATAGAGATTTACAAGAGAGTTTCTCGCAATCGATCATCAGTAAATGAGCCTTAGTAAAGAATGATCTCTAGAAGAGGATAGGCTAAGTGAAATCCAGGTAGAAGATACCAACATGAGTGCTCCAATGTTTTTGAGGAAATTATGAATCCCTTAAAGGTCGAGGAATTCCTAGAGGAAGAGCAGGACAATTCAACTGAACACGTTGCAAGTGTGGACCACAAGGGCACCAAAATTATGTGTGTCTAGAGAACTTAAATGTTAGTTGAATACAAGAATAAAGAACATGTAAAGCTCAATTAGTAAAGATTACAATTGGGTTTATTGTTGGAGACAACACATATGTTAATTGAGGGAAATGGCTTAGGCTCGAGACTGCAACAATATTTTCCATAATAGGTTTTTTGATCCCAACAATAATAGTGGTGAAGGTGGTCTAAAATATATCTATTCCAAGAAATAAAAAGGGGAAGAACTATGATTTTATTTGCAGATATTTGCACATGCCTATGTTAGGGTATTTACACACTTAGGAGTTAGTTAAGATCAACTTGGCACACTATTTCCTTAGGTTAAAGTGTGTTTCTTTAGTATGCATTTGTAGTTATGTAATCCGACGGTCAGAATATGTTCTAGACATAAAGTGATCTGATGACTGATATTCTCCTCAATACTAATGACTATATTGATTCGTGGCTTAACACTCAATTTGTCAGTGATCTCTACTGAAAGAACATGGAGGGTCATTTTGTAATTACTTAATCTTGGAAGCTCCTCTCACAAAGGATTCAAACACGAGGTTGCATGGAGGACGGTAACGAAGATATGCACTCTTGATCCCGACAAAGTGTTTATGAGAGTTTGTGTTGGGGGTGAATACTGTAGAGTTACTGACCCAACTTGTGTCATACCTCTAAGAATGATTTTGACCATGTTGCGTTTCAGGCCCTAGGAGGATCTTTGGGCTTAGTTACCATTCCCATACACTCTCCCTACTGTCGATTATACCCCGATGGTTGTTGATTACAAGTTGGTGGCCTAGTTGCCATTATATAGGTTGAAACACAGGTGACTGTGAGGGGTGTATCGCAGTACCTGAGGCAGAATTTGTGTTCTCTGGGTGATACCCAAAGGGACCATCGATCAAAGGTTCGGGTAACTTCTTCTCCTAGACAATTGTTTTCCTTTGTGAATTCCTTAGATGATAATGACTTCATCTCCCTGGGTTAGAAGCATTCAGAACGGTAGTTTGTTTGGTTTGTATCTTTTTAGGATTTTCTTCTTAGTGGTATGCTCTGTGCTCCCTAGTTTTCCATAGTTCGTTATTCAGTCATTACTTTGGGTCTCTTACCAAAGGTGGTATACCACCCACTTCGTCGATCGTGAGGAATTTTCGGTCTTCCACTTAGAAACATGAAGCCACATTTTTATAGGAGTTGTTTTTTATACCACTGGTTAACTAGAGTCAGTGTGTGAGACTTTTACGGACTTGAACGATCCCATAAGAGAAGAGCCTGAGCATAAGATCTTCATGAAAAAAGTTACTGATGATACAAACCAATGAACCCCTTCGCAAGGGGATTCTTGTGATTTTACTTTCTTTGGAATTGTTGGTGTCCCTTTGATGGCCACTTTGTAAATTCCTGGGTTGAATGTGGGACTACCAGTTTGGTTGGGTACCATTCCAAATGTCCCGAATGCTCTTGATGATTCTTAGTTAAGCACCTTAAATCATGGGAATCATCTTGATGTTCCTTCGTCAACAAAGTCTTCTCCTCCTCCTTCTACCTTCTCTAGTGAAAGTATAGATACTAGTAATTGGAATTCTAAACGAAATAGAAAGAGGAAGAATATGAAGAAGAAATCACCAACCTCTGCGAGTCATGTTGGAGATAGGTCATCAAACTCTGCAATTCATGTTTAAGACCAACACCTAGCCTCCACAAGTCATGATGGGGGAAAAAAACCAACCTATGCTAGTCATTTTGGAGAGTTTTCACCAACCTCTACGAGTCATGTTGGAGATAGGTCCTCAACCTCTTCTAGTCATGTTGAAGACCAACACCCAATCTCTCCAAGTCATGCTGGGGGGGGAAATTCCAATTACTACTAGTCATATTGACGATAGGTCTGTAGCCTCTATGAGTCATGTTATTGACCAGTCACCAACCTCTGCAAGTCATGTTGGAGATGTGAAACCAACCACTACTATTCATGCTAGGGGCATTGATGTTGTTGAGAAACCTAGATAGACTGGACATAAACCTAAGTTACCTTGTAAGATTTATGGGGGAGATCACCTTACTCATTTATTCCTTGGCCTTCTAAAGTCATGACGATTGTGGTATCTATCTGTAAATTCTTCTGATTCTGAGTCTTATGAGGTTTCCTCACAACATATTTAGCCTTTGGTTGATGAATTGGTCGCAGTGATGCAATCTTCAAGCAACCCCACTCCTCTTTTGGGGGGGTGATGCACCTTCATACCATGTTGTCTCACAGTGTATTCATCCTTTGGTTGATGAAGTTCTCATTTTGATGCAATCTTCAAACGAACCCACTCTTCTTTTCGGGGGTGATTTGCCTTCAAACCATGTTGTCTCACATCTTATTCAGCCAGTGTTTGAGAAAGTGGTTCTTCCTATGAAATCTTTGGTCGATCCCACTCTTCTCATGGAGAGTGTCGAGTCTACCAAATGGTCATGCAGATGCAATATTCGGTTGATCCCACTCCTCTCTAGGAGAGTGTTGAGTCTACCAAAGTGGTCATGATGATGCAATATTTGGCTGATCCCACTCTTCTGATGGGGAGTAATGTGTCTACCAACTATTTTTTTAGCATTTCCAGTTCAGTACTTTCATAACAAGGGGACATTATGTTCACTTCGATCACACCCCTTGCAAGTCCTAGGATGGTTTCCTTTGATTGGAATGACCTTGTTGAGCCTCGCCTTCCTTCTTATACACCTTTTCAAATAAGGGTTGAAGTTAATTCAAAAAACATTTACCGATGCATTGTATATGAAGGAGACTCCGCAAGTATTTTATCCTCCTGGGATTGGAAACCTTTTGGTTCTCCCTAGTTTGTGACCGCTTCACATGCGCTGTTGGATTTTTATAGACGTCCTAGTGAATATTTGGGGATTCTTCCTTAGTTTCGTATCTCATTAGGTGGTAATATTTTCCTTGTTGATGCTATAGTGGTGCAAGGCCCATTATATTTCAATATGCTTCTTGGGTGTGATTATGTATATGCTATGAACGTTTTCACTGTCTATGCACTTTCGAGTGTTGCATTTCTCTCGCACTGAAATCATTTTCACTATCAACTAGTTGGAATCCGATAATCACCATCCTAATTCAATGTTAGTTTAGGATGCCCCTTTATATATAAAAATTATTCATGTAGACTCTACCTCGCCACATGTAAATTATGTGGTGTCTTATCCTCGGTGTTCAATTTCTCCTGAGCAAGAACTTGTTCACTCATGTTTTCCTTCACGAGACTTGGTATCAGTAATTGTTCCATTGGTTTATCCAATGGGGGAATGGGAGCCCTTGCTTCACCCACTTGGTCTAAGTGATTTGGAGTTTCCTTTTGAGTTTGATCTCATTATTTGTAGATCGTCAAGCCCTTGTGCTTATGATTCTTCATTGATAGACTCTTCCAGTCCTGGCCAGAACCTTCATCATTGTATGGAATATGGTCAGTTTTCTTCCCCATTTGGGACTATCGACACTCCCTGTTTGAGTGATTTATTAGATTTTGAATTTCCTTCGAATGAGGCTATCCTTGAAGCCATGACTATGGTTTCTATACTGTGAGAAGACTTACAATGTGGTTTGTGTTTTCTTCCCTTTTAGGAGACTTTCCAGGTTGACTATCGAAGAGACTCTTGTTTAGATCCTAGCATCGGGCTCTAATTGAACTACTATCACAGATGAGTTGTAAGTTTTTGCGGTGCTTTGTACCACATTGTACAATCCGTGTTTGTTGTTTTAAAGTTTTTTATTCAATCGCACCTCTTATTTTCTGAAGTTTCTATCTATATTGGATTTATTAACTTCTGGATGAGTGTTATTGGCCTTATATGCAGGATCTTGGAGACATTTTTCTTTGACATTTTGTCATCGTATCGATCCATTCTAACAGGTATTGACCTCGAAACTAGCATATAGGATAGATTTTTTCCTACTTGCATTTTTTTCATTATCCGTTTCCTGGTTCGATTAGCCTTAGGACCGACCCCACTGAATTGTGACACTAACCTTCCTTGTCGATAAGTGTGTAGTACTTTATGTGGTAGAGCCTTCCTTCCTTGGGCATCCTAGTTAGATCCTTGTTTTCCATTTGGTTTTCATTCCATAGTACCTTATAGGCACGAGAGTCCTGTTTAGTCCCACCATGACTTTGTGTTGAAGCCTCATACTTCTTCTTCATATTTCGCTGGCCTATACCTGAGGGAATCCCTGATGAGAATGGTTTGTTGTCATTCAAGCTCACTTGAATTTTGAAAGAAACATCCAACGAGACTTTATTTATTCTTTTTGATCTCATATGGATTACTTGAGAAAACAAGCCCCCGTGGAGTCTTCTTTAATCCCTTTTCAGACTCTCTAAAATGAAAAGATTTTCGAACGATCTTGTTGCACTTCATGCTCGTCAAACTAAAATTTGAGGGATCTTGTTGCACTTCATGCACTTCATGAGACTTGTATTTCCAAGAGAGTTATCCTAACTTATATTTTATACTCTTTCAGGCTAAGGAGACTAAACCTAGAAAAAGGTTGTGAGTCAATAGTTAAGCTCTTTTCTAACTCCTTAAAATTGAAAATATAGACGAGTGATCTTGTCTCAATAACACTCATTAAAATGGTTTTGAAGAGACATATTTTCGATATAATTTTAACCCTTTTACAAACCGACTAGAATAATTTCGAAAAAGGAACTCCCTGGAGTCTTCTTTGAGCATTTTTTCAGACTCTCTAAAACATGAAAAAACCACAGAGTTTACCTTCCGTGGGATCATAAAAGTTCACATGCAAGGAGTCTTGTTTTGTCATGCTTAATCGCATTGTGGGTCTCATATTTGTGTCGTTGGCGTAATTCCAGGTCCATGTTGCTCTCAACTAAAACTTCAAACAATTCCTTAAACACAAGCCTTGCAACACTTTTTTCCTTTGCGATTTGACACCTTGACCCATGAAGGAATTTTCCCGAGTGTCCTTATCTTGCACATGTCTCCTTGCACCGAGCATCAGTATGTTCCATGTGCCTCTAACTAGTTTTCTTTCCCACGACACTCGTTCCTTCTCTTTATTGTAGCATTCTTTTATTCCTTTTCAAGATCGTTAAAAATTTAAAAAATGCAAAAAAATCAAATATTCCAAAAAGAGGGGACGGGATATATAAATTATTTTTTCGACAGCATGATAGTCACCCATTGAAAAAGAATGTCCTTTCATTTTTTCACCAAGCATTGGGATCTAGTATATCCTTCATAAGTTATTCTGGCTACATGGAGCTATGTCCCCTTCCGTTTGGTTACTCTTCCAAACATATGGAGAGTTTATGCTGCATCCTGCATCACCAACTTATGTCAATGTTACATTGCTTGATTCTCATCATTTTTCATGCTTTTGTCCAAGGGAATATTTATCCAACCTGAGTCGTCCATTCTACATTTTTTCTCTTGAACTTCATGAGTCAACCATCCTGAGAGTCCAGTTAAGTCCGGATTCAAAGTCGATGGAGTTATGTGCATGATGATCAAGATCCTCCATTCTTTCCTCGACAACATTTCGAAGACCTCAAAATAGTGATTCTTACACTCCTATTGTACTCCTACCTGAGTTTTTGAAGATCTTGAAGTTGTTGTTCGAGCTATGGTCTTCTCATCTCCAACTGCATGCATCAATACTTCTTGAAGATGCATATTATATTCTACTTGAATATCATCAAATGATTTTGAGATGTAGATCCGCTTTGTATTGCTAACAACTACACTTTATATGACATGGATATGTAGTTTACTTGATTGGCATCCATGATTAGTTCATCTCGAAGATGGGTATGCCCGCCTCAGAGAGATTATTGTTATTTTGTAGATGGTGCACTCCAGAACTGTTGTCCCGTGCTCACTCGACTTTGTGCCTTCTCATTGGTAAAGATATTATAATGTATTGCGGCTATCAGTTTCTCTTTTGATCTCACACATTAGGGGGAATCTATTATAGCCCAAAATTTCCCTACCTATGCATACATGGCATTGGCCTTTTCACTTACACAATTTTCCAAATTATTGTTGAGACTCTTTCTTAAAATAACCATTTTTTGGAGCATGTACGCATCCCGCTCCACTACTTCCTACGTACACACCCTAGATGCATAGTAGAAAACTTCTGTTTACCTCCAAAATTTGCAAAAAATAAAAAGTTGCAAGGATTTTGGCAGAGTTAACAGGCTATTGGAGGTTTCCCAACCATTTTACCCATTGTAGCCCGTCCCCAAACTGAATAACCATCTTTTTTTCATATAAAAAGAGGTCTTGGGGTCACATTTCGACATCAAGCAAGAGAAAAGAGAAACTCTGCCATAATCCCTTCCCCTTCTAGCGCAAGTTTTGCAGCCCTTTTTGAGATTTGGCTTCAACATTCCCTCTTCATCCTTTTCTCCTTATACAACCCCTTCTATTTTCCCAAAGAGATCAGTTGATTGTGAGAGGAAGCATGGGAATGATGCAATTGGAGCAGCAGTAAGAGGAGCTCGGGCCTGGTTCCCAAAGAATATTTTTGATCAATAAGGTTGTAATAGTTTAATTTTCAGTTTGAATAAGAGTTCTTTTCATGTCCCAATTCATTGCATATTTGTATCTTTATTGCTTAATACATCTACATTTAAATCCGAATGCTAACATTGATAAGTAGAGATTGCATATTTATAACATCTTTTTTGTAAGTGTTCTTACAGGTCAGCTTCAGGAGGAGACACACAACTTAGGAAACTACAATGGTGAAGGAAGTTTGTATCAGACGTTAGGGACTAAGGTACACTTATCATTCTTCCTTCTTCTATTTTTTTCTTTGTTTGGGTAGTTTTTGGATAGCTTAGGATTAGGACTGTCTTTTAGTGGAATCTTGTGCTCTGCCTATATTCCGACCCAGTATAGTAATAGGGGGATTTTCCCTGCTAACACTACTTTGAATAATTTTTGTCTTTTTGAAGAGGCTACACATGTAACTGGATAGAAGAAAAATTCATTTTTTTGTGTGATTATGAATTAGACATAGGAATTCCATGCAAAAGGATCATCAACACCTATGAATTCCATGTGAATCTAAATATATATATTTTTTATATTAATGTAAATACATATTTTCTTCTAGGAAAAAAAAAGTTAAAATTTGAATTAATAAAAAATCTGTGAACAAATTGTACAATAGGGTTTTACAAATAAAAAATGATGATTAGAAGACATGCTCTAGGATCCATATATAAGAATATACCCATATACTTTGTCAAACTTCCAATTTCATAGTTTCTTTGAAACCTACGAGTATACTATTTGATAAACTGAGATAATAACAATATTTTTCGACAGAAAATTCTATACTAATGTTCTTGTTTGGGATTGAGTCAGATGTTCAATTACATATTTGCCTTTTCCTTTAGATTTCTTTCCAGCATCTTAAGTCCAAACTTATTGATTGTCCCGGAGCATAGTCTATGCATTGTAAATCGAATTAACTTCTTCTTCCTCTTCCATAGGGATGAGTGCAAGCCTTGGAGTGGTTGTCAGGTTTCCCATGGAGTCTTTATTTTTCATTGGGTGTATCGTCCCTTGAGTTTCAATGATATTTATAAGTGGAAATCACTCTCACATGAATTAGTGGGGCTTCCAGTAACAATTATATATTCTTTGTCTCTTTACCCAAAGTGACTTTTCCTATAGTGCTCTTGATTTGTATCAACTAATGGTTCACCTTAGCACTATGTCACCATGTAGTATTCAATTTTGTTTGATTTTGAAAAAGGATCCTTCATTCTTTGGTTCCATCAAATCAGGTACATGTTTACATTTAGGGTGGGAGGCAATTGTGTGCCCAACCTCAAAAAAGATCTACAATGAAATTTAACATGCTCATAGTCTAGTTTTTGTTTCCATACATATTCACCTTCATTCAACTACACATCTTTGGGGAGCACTTTTGAGAGATCCTTTTTGGTACATATCCTCATAAGGTCATGCATTATCTTTTAGTCATTTTAGGGTTGTAGTTGTGAAATTTTTGGATGTCATTTATAATATTGAATAGAGTCTCTAGAGGCCAAAATTGAAGGGAAACGTTGAGGAGTCTTACCCATAGAAAGGTAGAGGATAAATTTGATCCATAGAGGGATCAAAGTTTGGAGACCAAGGCTTCATGAAAAGGATAACAATTCCCCAGATCCATGGACTAGATTTGAAAATATTTCCCTATCAACAAGTGCATCAAATTCTATAATAAAGAAGTTGCATGCATATAGGCAAATATGAGCCTCTTTTAATAAAAGGGTCTTCCCACTTCAAGAAACCCAATTATGAAAATCTATTGAATAATGCCACAAGTCAGTGAATGAACATATGACCTCAACATTTTGGTAGAATTCAAACTAATCCTTGATTTCCTTAGCCACAAAATGGTGGGAACAAAAGTTTCCATTTCCATAGAAACATAACATGAGGAACATTGGGTGAATTCATGAATTCCTAGAGATGAAACAACATGAAATAACATCTTATTAATTGTAGTGGATCTGAGTTATGTTCGATAAGAGACATGGAAAATTGGTTTGGTAAATAAGAATCCAAACCCCAACTAGGGAAACCAAGTCGAGGGGAGCTCTAATCCATGGATGGCTAAGCAAATACAACTTTCGAGAATAGTTCCTAACGACTAGGGTTGAAACCCTTGTCATGGAGGAGGAACACATGAACATCCATATTCAAGATATTTTTACATTATTCAACTATTTTTCATAATAATAAGGAAATATTAATTAAGAAATTGTTATGAATGAAATATTTTTAAGTTCCTATAATTTATTTTTAAACTGGACATGTGAAAACATATTGAATATACACAATAAAAAACATCACAAACCTTGAATAATGAGAAGATTGTACTATACAATGAATGAAATCAATAGTACCAAACTTACACTGCATGTCTTTGAGAACACTTCGATTAAGGATCAATTTGAACTCTTTAGGAAAATGGCATCGAAATGGTGTGCTAAAACAACAATAATTTTAAAATAAAGTCAATTTTATTTTTTATAATGGATGCAACCTCAATGTCACATTTGTGATGCATATGACCCTACTTCAACGCTTAAAGAGTATGTTTGATGCATAAATCATAAACCTAATGCAACTTCGACCCAAGTGATGCAAATTATAATTCTAGCCGATGCAATGAAGTTTTTAAGTGTTTTTCACATTGTATCACAACACAAACTTGATGCAAGACTAACACAATCATGATTCCCAATCACGATGCATGCCAAGAAAAAACCGCTAAGCTAGGTTTTCCAAGGCATCAACGATGCTAGAACCTTGTATTGTAGTAGCGATAAAATATTTAACACTGATACACATGGAAGAATTATAGATCTATGTGCCCTAATTATATATTTGTGACTAAATAAATTATATACAAGGTGTAAAACTATGAATACACATCTATGTTACAAGAATGATAAATGTGAAATAGGTATGCTATGAGAAAGAAAAATTCTTAAGTTTTGTCTAAATAATGTTTTTATATTTTAAATTTTTAAATTTTAATATGATGTGAAAATAACATCTCTGCATAAAATCTCTAAGAGTTAGCTCAATCGATTGAACCATTTCCCCAAGGCATATTCGGGGGATTTCATGAGACCTTCTTTGTAAAAAATAAAATTATGGTCTAAATAAATTCGTCCAACATTTACACAAAAATAATAACTCAATCATTTTGGATCCTATGAGGTTTTCCTTCGAAAAAATAACCATAAATCCTTCCACCATATATCTCAACCCAAGTTTTCCAACATTGACCCCCAACTAATAACTCAACCCTTTTTGTGTCCTTTACCATTGAAATAAGTCTACCCACAATGTTCTAGTACTTCCATTTGAGAAACAAAGTTCTCAAGAATATTCAAGAAGACCATTGTTCCCTCTACCATAGAAATAAGAGTGCCCATAAGGTTCTTAGACTTCCTTTTGACCAACTAAGTTCTCAAAAATTATTCAAGAAAACCACTTCTTCTTCTACAATGCCCACAAGGTTAGAAAATAAGAATTTTAATTAGAAAAGAACCAAAAAATAAGAACAGTAAAGATAAATGAAAGTAAATAGATACCAACATTGTGAAACTATAATAATTGGCGCATATTGAGACTCAATGACATGTGGCTAAGATGTGATGTTGGATTGATGCTCTCATTGAGTCTGCTATGTTTAAACTCCACTCTCCAAGCTCTTATTTCTACTCTAAAAGTCAATGATGGCTTATACAATGTAGTGGAGAAATATCTTGTATCCTTTCACAATATGTGATAACAATGATATTTTCATGCTTTTATAAAACTATTTTAATAATTAAGTTTAATGTTTCCATTTTTTTAAATTATTTGTTTTCACATTTTTCATTTATATTAATCTTTTTCTATACATAACATATATTTTTAGAAAAACACTAATAATTTCTTCAATGAACAATCAATAAAAAGTTTTTTTAGAAAACAATCTTTAAATTCAATTTATTATTAATAATGAATTCCTCCCAAATACAATATCTCGACTTTGAATTACCCATAGCATAAATATACACTATAAATATACACTATTTAATTATATCTCATAATCTTATTTAATAGTTTTACGATGATTTTTCCTCGGATGGGGTGTCTTCTTGACATGTCTCAAGGATAGATGGAGAAGCTCTGGTAGTCCACTTTGGAGTTCATTTCTCCATGAATTTTCATGTTAATAATTCCATGTCACGTCGCCATCCATAACACTAACTTCCCCTATCGCCTGGAGCAAAAGAGAATCAGGGTGATGTTGATCGCAAGGACCATGGATCTAGTTGGCAATTATTATATTCGTCCTCTCTCCTTGATGGAATTAATTTCACCCCCTCCATCTCGCTTTCCACATATTCCTTCATTGAATGTTAGAGGCCTTATAGAGGGTGGGAAACATCCAACTATAGAGGGTGGGAAGCATCCAACTAGCATTCCCATTTCTTCTCGTGGGATTGTCATGTGTAGTCATGTTGATGATATGAGGGGATTGATAGAATACTTTACCTTCTCTATGCCTCGTCTTTGATTCCATGGGCATTCAGATAGGATAAGCAACTTAGGAGGGATAATGGCTTGTCCTCCAAGAGAAGTTATGTTGTCGTCTAATTCATTAGAGAGTGTCTCTGCTTCTTCTCCCTCCCTCATCAACAAAGAGATAAATATGAAAAATTGGTAGGAAGTTGTCCAGCTCTGGGGTTGTAAGGTTGAATGGGAGGATGCTAATTATGCAAAAAATTGTGAAGGAAACTAGCCAAATTATATTCACATGGCCACCTCTGCAGTTTATAATGATTTCCCTCATGACGACCATAAGGAGACTCCCTCTGGTGCAAAGGATATCCCTTCGGTTGAATGCTCCTCTCCTGAGTTCGAACTCTTGATTATAAAACTACAACATTTTGGTGTTGGTTTTGTCAAAAACCACTACATCTCTATGTTTTGTATCATCACACAAACTCCTCTTCAACAAAGAAAAAAGGTAATGAAAATATACCAAAAAGATGGAAAGAATGTGAACCAATATATCCAAACAATGTAAAAGATCAAAATGACATAACTTAGAACTCTGCAAATCTAGAGATGGAGAACATCGTTGGTCCTGAAACAATGAATGAGGACAAAGAAGACGACAAATGAAACAAATAAGGAGGAATGAAAAAAATATATGAATCTAAAACTTTTGATTTCTATAAGGACTTAGCACAATTTTCAACTATTGGACATTGGATTTCTCCATAGAACAGTGACATTCTATTTCTCCTTATAATCTGAACCATCCAATTTATGATTTATGATTTATCTTCATTTAGACATGAACCTTTCTTCAAGGGTGTGACAAGAGGTTTCATTAATTTTTAATATTATCACATATATTTTTGAAGTAGGAAGGACATGTTCCCACTTCTTATGAAATACTCGTCACATTTGCAA
>SNQJ01S0025403.1:201437-218978 GCA_010110895.2 Picea sitchensis
TATTTATATTAATGTAAATACATATTTTGTTCTTGGAAAAAAAAAAGTTAAAATTTGAATTAATAAAAAATATGTGAACAAATTGTACAATAGGGTTTTACAAATAAAAAATGATGACTAGAAGACATGCTCTAGGATCAAGATATAACAATATACGTATATACTTTGTGAAACTTCCAATTTAATAATTTCTTTGAGACCTACAGGTATACTATTTGATAAACTGAGATAATAACAATAATTTTCAACAGAAAATTCTATACTAATGTTCTTGTTTAGGATTGAGTCAGATTTTCAATTACATATTTACCTTTCCTTTTAGATTTCTTTCCAACAACTTAAGTCCAAACTTATTGATAGTCCTAGGGCATAGTGTACGCATCGTAAATCAAATTAACTTCTTCTTCTTCTTCCATAGGGATGAATGCAAGCCTTGGAGTGGTTGTCAAGTTTCCCATGGAATATTTATTTTTCCTTGGGTGTATCGTCCCCTGAGTTTCAGTGATATTTATAAGGGGAAAGGACTCTAACATGAATTAGTGGGGCTTTGAGTAACAATTGTATATTCTTTGTCTCTTGACCCAAAGTGAATTTTTCTATAGTGCTCTTGATTTGTATCAACTAATGGTTCACCTTAGCACTATGCCACCGTGTAGTATTCAATTTTGTTTCATTTTGAAAAAGGATCCTTCACGCTTTGGTTCCATCAAATCAGGTACATGTTTTCATTTAGGGTGGGAGGATATTGTGTGCCCAACCTCGAAGAAGATCTACAATGAAATTTAACATGCTCATAGTCTAGTTTTTGTTTCCATACATATTCAGCTACATTCAACTAGACATCTTTGGGGTGCACTTTTGAGAGATCCATTTTAGCACATATCCTCATAAGGTCATGCATTATCTTTTAGTCATTTTAGGGTTGTAGTTGTGAAATTTTTGGATGTCATTTGTAATATTGAATAGAGTCTTTAGAGGCCAAAATTGAAGGGGAACTTTGAGTACCCTTACCCATAGCAAGGTCGAGGATAAATGTGATCCATAGAGGGATCAAAGTTTGGATACCAAGGCTTCATGAAAAGTATAACAATTCCCCAGATCCATGGAATAGATTTCAAAATATTTCCCCTATCAACAAGTGCATCAAATTCTATAAAAAAGAAGTTGCATGCATATAGGTAAATATGAGCCTCTTTTAATAAAAGGGGCTTCCCACTTCAAGAAACCCAATTATGAAAATCTACCGAATAATGCAACAATTCAGTGAATCAACATATGACCTCATAATTTTGGTAGAATTCAAACTAATTCTTGATTTCCTTAGCCACAAAATGGTGGGAACAAAAGTCTCCATTTCCATAGAAACATAACATGAGGAACATTGGGTGAATTCATGAATTCCTAGAGATGAAACAACATCATAAAAGAACATCTTATGAACTATAGTGGATCTGAGTTATGTGTGATAAGAGACATGGAAAATTGGTTTGGTAAATAAGAATCCAAACCCCAACTAGGGAAGCTAGGTCGAGGGAAGCTCTAATCCATGGATGGCTGAGCGGAGACAAATTTCAAGAATAGTTCCCGACGACTAGGGTTGAAACCCTAGTCATGGAGGAGGGACACATGAACATCCATATTCAAGAAAGATATTTTAACACCAAACCCTCCAGAGTTTGACGTACAAGAAATTGTTCGTCAGTCACTTCTAAGGACACACGGTGCTTTGTCCTGTATCAAACAGCCGTGTCGGCCACTGAATTAACCTCTAGATTTATCTGATATCAGAGAGCAACTTGAAGGCACTAGTATTCTCCTAAACCCTACAGATCCAGATCACATCCTCACTCCTGCAACCGAAGGATCTGGTATGCCACCTTCACCACCTCCTTCATCTCCTTCCTCTTTGGGAGAAGAGTCATCCGATGAAGGTAGTTCATCTCATCCTTCGACACCATCTACACCCATGGAAAATCCAAACAATCCCACCATACCCTGGCTCGATCAAGATGGTGTGGCCATACCTGGACCCCAACACCCTTTGCCTAAACATCCAGAGATCTGGCTCCTTAAATTTGATCCAGACTCTAAGCAAATCACCGAGGATCACATAAAACAATTCATGCTAGCCATTAGACTCTGAAGCGTAGAACATGAAGATGTAGTATGTAGACTTTTTCCTTATACGTTTGATGGCAATGCTTCTACGTGGTATTTTTCCCAACAACTCCACACCATTGTATCTTGGGACAAATTCGAGTCTTGTTTCCTTGAGAAATTTAGAGATGATAAATCTCCCGAAGTCTTAGTTATGGAACTCTCCAGCTTAAAGATGAACCCTAAGGAAAAAATAAAAGATTTTAATCAAAGGTTCCTCACATTAAAAAATGGAATCCCCATTGATTTAGTGCCCGTTAAAAATCTTATTGTCGCATATTACACCAAAGCCCTACACCAGAATATAGCAATTTGGGTAAAAAGGTCTAAGAAGGCAACATTATTGGAAGCCTTCAAGGAGGCAAGCCAAATTGGGAAAGATATTCTAAGCCTAAAATATAATCTTAGTAACGAGGTAGAGATTACCCCGTCTTCTAATAAGAAGGTAGAAATTCTTCCTAGACCTCCCCAAACCAAAACTCAATCAAAGAGTTAAGATTTGGAAAGTTTACAAAAGGTCGTCCAAAAATTGTCAAATCAAGTTGTAGACTTAAGGAGATCAGCTGAAGAAGCATCTTCAAGAAAAGGGACTTACAAACCCCCTTTAAGAAAATCTTTTCCCTCAAACTGGCCAAACCTAGATCCTGAAGGCTTGAACCTCAAAAGCCTATAATATGATATACAGACAATCCTTGAAGCACATGATAACTTAGTCCCCCCTGAGATTTCTAAAGAAGTGGTTGAAGAAGAAATAGTAGAAAAAGATGAATCCTCTCCCAATATCTTTGGGCATTTTTTCGGCAGTATCTTTCAAGCCAATTTTGAAACTGTCCATCCTTACAATACCAAGAGCAAAACTCAGAATAAACCCTCTTCTGAAATTGGAACTAATGCACCTAAAAAATAGTTTAAGCAAACTGAAACTAAACAGAATTCAGCAACCCCAAGTTTAGAATACGATTTGATTGAAGACCTAAAGAAACTTAGAGCTAATATTTCTATTTATGAACTATTGAAATTTCATTTTCTTTTGCAAAAGATGCTTCAGAACATTGCAGAAAGCAAAAAAAACAATCTGAACAACAAGAAAATTGCATAAATCAACCGTAAAACACCTCAAAAGGTCCCTACTAAAACAACACAAAAACTCTCGGATAAAAGATACATTGTTGTAAAAAGTGTATCAAATGTAGATAAAGTAATTTCAGGGACAACGACTAAAAACCAGCAAAGTTCTATTGTTAATACTCGCAAAAATGTCCCACCTTTTTTATTGACTTTTGAAATTTTCAATAGAAATGTACATAACTGCATGGTAGATTCTGGCGCATCATCAAATGTGATGCCCTGGTCTGTCTGCCAAAAAATCAATGCTGAAGTTCAACCTTCCGGTTTAAAAATTATTCAGCTCGATCGGACTAGTGTTAAGGTAATAGGTGAATTCAAAAATGTCCTTGTTAGGCTATCCTCTAATCCTAAGGTTCACCAGATTATTGATATCATTGTTGTTGACATCCCTGAAGTATATGGTTTATTTTTAAGCAAGGATTGGTCTGAACAGTTGCATGGTTACTTTGCGACAAACTGGTCCCATTTGTGGCTGCCAGAGAATGAGAAACCTAACAGAATCATGATTAATCATGAGCGTTACCTCAAGCTTACCATGAAAAATTTAAATGATGCTAATGAATCATTTACTGCTTCTGCTAATTCACCCAAAATGTAGGGAATGAATACCTTTTTCGGTAACTTCATGGTGGAAACTTCTATCATCACTGACCCGGAACAACAGTCGGAACTCATGACATCCACACAATCAACAGTTCTACTTAATGTGTCTAATACGGTCGATGAAGCTCACATATGGTCTCTCTACTTCGATGGATCCAAATCTAAAGAAAGAGCTGGTGCAGGATGTGTGCTCATTGACCCAGTAGCTAACAAAACTTTGATCGCTTTCCAATTAGAATTTAAATGCACAAACAACACTACTGAATACAAGGCCCTTGTGCAAGGACTCAGAAAGGCACTAGATTTGAAAGTACATAATTTAATGGTATTGAACGATTCATAAATTGTGGTCAGACAGGTAAGAAATTCTATTCATTTTCTATCACCACACTTGTAAAGTTATCAAGCTGAGGTATGGAATCTAATGCACAAATTTTCTGCATTTAACATTAAATTCATTCCAAGATTAAAAAATTATGAGGCTGACTTGTTAGCTAACGTTGCTTCCAAATTTTTTCCCACAGAAGGCCTTTCTCCGAATGCATTTTCGATTGAGTTGTTCTAGAAAACATCTCTAACTAGAGAGTGTTCAATGATGATCAACAGATCATCAGTTTCCTGCACATGGAAGACACTTTTCGAGGTGCAGTTATCGATGAAGGCACCCACGACGAACACCTCCGCAATTTTACAGTAATATCGGACCCAAGGTCTCCCGAATCAACATCAGATCTGGTAAATTCTGTCCCGAAATCTGTGGTAAGATTAGAAAAGTTTTATGATTTGCATGACAAATTCAGAAAATCGATAAATTGTAAAATGAATATTTCTTCCTTGATCCATGAAAAGGAAAATCTAGGAACTGAAGATAATGCACAATGCATCAATTTGGGAACAGGATGTTCCGAGCAAGATAAATCATCCTTTATAAAACTGTTTAAAGAATTTAAGGATGTTTTTGCTTGGACATATGATGATCTAAAAATGTTTGACCCTAACATTATACAACACATCATCCCCATGAAACCCTAGACTCAACCTTTTCAATAGAAGTTGAGAAATATGCACCCCAAACTTGAACCAACGGTCAAGAAAGAACTAAACAAACTATTGAATGAAAAGATAATCTTCCCAGTAAGACACACACATTGGGTCTCTAACCTTGTCCATGTGAGTAAGAAAAGTGGCAAAATTTGACTCTGTGTCGATTTTCGGAAATTAAACCGAGCGTCTGACAAAGACAATTACCTTGTTCCTTCGATGGAACAAATTCTCCAGCAGGTATCCAGTTCTGAAAGATTGTCACTACTAGATGATTTTTCAGGGTACAACCAGGTCCTCATGTCTCACCCAGACCATATGAAAACCACTTTTCGTACTCCATGGGGTACCTATGCCTATAGAAATATGCCTTTTGGGGTTATAAATGCCAGGGCCACTTTCCATAGAGCGATGTATATCTCTTTTCGTGGTCTAATCAATCAATCTGTAGTGGTCTATCTTGATGATGTCACTATTTTCTCCAAAAATAAAGGGGATCATTTAGCCATCTGAGATCTGTTTTACAACGATGCCGTAAGTACGACATCTCTCTAAATCCTAAAAAATTTGTCTTTGCAGTGGAACAAGACAAGCTGCTCGGATTCATAGTATCCAATGAAGGGATGATCATTGATCCTGAAAGAATTCAAGTCATTTCAAAGCTTCCTCCCCCCTCTTCCAAAAAATCTATGCAATATTTTCTAGGTCAAATAAATTTTGCCAGAAGGTTTGTCCCGAGTTTCTCGGAAATGGTGAGGCCATTGCAAAACTTAATAAAAAAGGATTTGCAATACCATTGGGGACCACAAGAAATTCAAGCCTTTGACTCAATCAAAAAATCCATAGTGGAAGATTCATCCCTAATGAGCCCTGACTTTTCACAAGATTTCGCTCTTTAAATGTTCGCCTCTAATCGATCTTATGCCATTGTGCTAACCCAAAAGAATGCTGAAAAACAACGAAATTCCCATTGCCTTTATGAGGTCATCCTTCAAGGGAGCAGAGAGTAATTATCCAACTGTTGATCAGCAGGCTTACGTTATTTTTAAAGCGGTAAAACATTTTCGATCATGTCTATTGAAATCTAGAACTAAAGTTATTGTGCCTTACTCTGCTATCAAAAATTAGCTAGTACAGAAAGAACTGGGTGAAAAACGAGAAAACTAGATGACATCCTTACAAGAGTATGACCTCGATATTACCCCTGCGCAAATTGTTAGAGGCCAAGGTCTATGTAAATTAGTCATTGATTCAGTTGAAGAACAACAAAGTCAAACTGATGTGTTAACTGAAGATCAACATAATCAAAGTGAAATCTGTTGTGCACAAGATCCTACTATTTCTTGGTTTGAGGACATTAAGTTTTATCTAACACACGGTTCATCTCCTCGTCATCTTGATCCAAAAAAGAGAAGATCATTAAGACTAAAATATGCACCTTTCCAGGTGGTGAATGGTATATTATTTCGCAAATTTTTTAATGAAATCCTTATGTGTTGTCTGGAAAGAGATGAAACAGATAAAGTGTTATCTGAATTGCATGCAGGATTAGCTGATGGGAACTTTGGTGGAGACACTACTTCTCACAAAGTATTAAGAGCAGGGTACTATTGGCTCACGCTATTCAAAGATGCCCATAAATTATGTCGCAAATGCATAATCTGCCAAAAGGCTTCTGGATGAGTATAGAAGGCGACATTCCCACTGCAACCTGTCTTGGTGGATTTCCCTTTTCAGCAATGGGTTCTTGACATCATTGGCCCAATTAACCCCACCTCCTCACAGCAACATAAATACATCATTACAACGATAGACTATTTTACCAGATGGTCCGAGGCTACATCATTAAAAGTGGTAAACACCAGTCATGTAATATCTTTCCTTAATTCAAACATCAATACTCGATTCGGTATTCCTGAATGTTTGGTTTTCGATAATGCTTCATATTTTTCATCTCTAGATATGAGTGTCTTTGCTTTAGAAAAAGGGGTAAAACTAAAATATTATGCCATCTATTACCCCCAAGGAAATGGTTTAGCAGAATCGACAAACAAAAACCTGATCAAGATCATCAAGAGGACAGTTTCTAAGAACCACAAAAACTGGCACAATGCACTATTCAATGCAATCTGGGCTGATATGGTGACTCTGAAAACCATTGTTGGTAATTCCCCCTTCTTTCTCGTTTATGGAAGGGAAGCAATTCTTTCTCCGCATGTTCTTCTTCCCTCTCTGTAACTATCGCAAAAATTTCAGGAAGAGGATTGTCCTCCCCTGGAAAGTCGAATTAATGCTTTGCTGAAGTTAGAATAGGTAAGATCCCAAGTGAAAGAAAAACATGATCAACATCAACGTATTGTCAAAAGATGGTTTGATTCGATTTCTTCCTCGGACAAAAATTTTGAGGTAGGTGATCTTGTCCTCAAGTGGGATAAACCTCATGGGGAGAAAGGGGAACATACCAAGTTCCAGAACCTGTGTACCAAGTTCCAGAATTTGTGGTTGGGACCTTTCTTAATCGTTGAAAAACTAGGTCCCAGTTCTTTTCGCCTACATAATTTAGAGGGACAGCCAGACACCTTCCCAGTGAATGGCCAAGCTCTCAAAATGTATTTCGCCTGACAAATCCCAGATACACCTTTTGTACATATTTTTCTATTTTGGTTTGTTTTGCTTTCCATTTTTTTTTTCTTTTGTTTTTTTTGTTTATTGGCTTTCCGAATAAAACATGTCTGTATTACGGTTTAGTTCAAAAAAGGAGAACAAAATGCATCATCTTAAAACAATTGTCAATGACTGTCGGAGCATGAAATGTTGTTTTTTCCTAAAAACGTAGACTAGTTAAAGATGGTTTTTTGTTCAGAATTGATTTTTGGTTTCAATTTGCATTTGAGAGAAGACACAACTATTATTAAAATCTCTTTACGTTGCCCCTACTTTTAAGAAAGCGACTCAAGAATGCTTTCCTGTCCGCGAAAATTAGTTTCATTAGTGAACTATTTTTAGACCATAATGAAGGTTAGCAAGCAAAAATTAAAAGGCTGGAAAATAACAAGTCTTGTAAAAACTGGAATATTCAGCATCACCCCGCTCTTATGAATGTTTTAAAATTTATATCAGATTGTGAAAAAATTCTCAAGAGTTGTGGGAAGTGTTTGTAAACCCGCCGGGATACTGAACATGTTTGTTGGCAGCGGGTAAATGCATGCATGATGCCAAGACAACTTCACTGGGGTACTGAACGGGCCCACTGGCAGTGAAGTGATGTCAGGTTATAGAAAATTCTCAGGTATAAATTTTGATCATAAGCATCCTTCATTCAAAATTGAAATTTCTTGGACAATATAGAGGCGTAAGAGTTCATTAATTGACATCCCTGTAGAGGCTATGGATGCCTGCTGGCAGCAGTGGCCCTGTCAGCAACATTGGAGCCATTAACTTAAACATCGTGGCTCTCATTTGTGAATTCTATCACCATATTTCATTTTTAACGAAAGATATCTTAAGACAAACCACATAATGATTATTAATATGCTTAATGTCTTTCAATTGTTCTTTCGTCTGAACTCATTCTAATAGTTCTAACCTGAACTCGTCAGTGATACAGAGATAATTGCTTCTCCCAACAAGTCGCCATTGTTGGTAGCCCTACATACTTTCACCTTTTAAAGCATCAAATAATAAATTATGTAGTTGCCTACCCATGGTCATATGGTTATTGTTTTTCATAAACAATTTTTGAAACTGTGAATATGATGTTTCGGTTATTCCTAATGTTTTCATTTCTTTTTTTTCATGCTTTGTTCATGACTGAAAGCATGAACGAAACATTAAAACTTATGATTGTATTACCATTTTATCTAAGGTTTATGAAAGGTAGATGTCTCTATAGTTTTTTTATTAAAGGTTTTCTTGTTGTGAAGCTCATCTTGTTTATTACTTTAAACTAGCTCATCGATTATGAAGTGTGCTTTGAATTGTTGTTTGAAACACCAAGGATCCATTGAAATTAAACTATGCTATATATCTTTGTGGCTCTTGGTAATACCTATTCTTGTCACTACACTTGGGTTCACAAAAAGTTTCCTCTCCTAAACTTTAGAAACTAACCCCACATTGTTGCGCAATGATAAATTTTGAATGAACCTGGTCGTGGCCTGTACCCTGTGGGAGGTGGAAGTCCGACAACGATAGGCCCATCATTTTGAGCTAAGTCTTGGGTTTCATATGTACTCTTGGCACTCATTTCTCAAAATGCCTTTCATTTTGTATTGCAGAACCCCTTTTCATACGCGCTAGGCTATTGATGAGTTTTGGGTCTGAGATTTTGCTTTGGTCTTCTCTATCCCAGAAACCTTTTTTATTCACTTTGTTTTCTATATTCCTTTCGAACCCTCATGGACTTGGTTGTAAGGATTGAGCCCAATGGCTCACAAAACCTTCTCCTATGTGATGATGCAAGGGAATACCTTAAATGTCAAGAATGGCTTGGATTTCTCGAGAAATTTCAGGGTGTTAATTTGCAAACTACCCAAGAATTTTCCCTATCTTTTGATGGCTTCCGAGCCAAGGTAGGAGACATTCAGATAGAGATCACTGAGGATTTTTTAGGCCAGGCAATGGGTCTTCCACTGAGCGGGCAGAAATGGTTCAAAAACGCCAAGGTAGAAGAGGTATCGTGGAGCATGTTCTTCACCTCTAGGAAGATCATATGTTGTGATAAAGGCATGCCCGTATCCTTGTTGAAAAATTAGTGGCATGGTTTATTAGCAATCCTGAGACAATTCGTCACATATGAGGGTCGCTTTGGCCTTGTTTTCTTGTATCACATATGTTTGTTGATGAACTTCATTGGTTTTCAGCTGAATATGCTCTTTTATTTATTAAGAAGTCTGTATAAGATGGCCAAAAGGTATAAGAGACACCGTTTAAACTCCAGTCTGTTTCATCATGGATTGATAAAAATGTTGTTGGTTCATCAACTAAAATTGCAAAATGATAATTGGGATGCCTTCCTAATCCGAAATGGTTTCGTTACACCCAGTACCGTAGAGGTTGATAAGCCTATGATGGAAGAAACCACAGTCCTTGCCACTGACAAAGCAATTCCTTCATCTAAAGAAGCATGTCTTACGACCATCCTGAATGAGCCTATGCCCGAGCAAACAGATGCTGAGTCGACAGCCTTTGAATTGCATGGCCATGAACAACACGCCTATCCTAACACCTCTACTAAGAATGCAAACATGCCTTCATACAAATCGTTTAAGGGTGACATGGATATAGGATTTAAAAATAAAAGGGCAGGTAGGTTAATCTCAAGAAACCTATGAAATAAATCGAACTCTCATGTGAGCTCGATCAAAATGATCGAGGTCCATGAGAGCTCTGATTCTAAGATCGAGAGATTCTTGGCCAAAGAAGACCCTCCTTGCCTCAAATCAGATCTTGGACAGGCTTATAATTTCATAGATAATTTTCCACCCTGCCTGAAGCACTGTCAAGGATTTCTAGGTATTAAGATTAAAAAAAAACCCATAGGAAACAGTGGAGATGTTATGACACATGGTCGTGGACATTATCGAACATCTATCATAGATTCACGGTCTAAAGTTTGTCTGTTTTGGATCGATAAATATTATATAGACATACCTACACTACCATCGCAAATCAAAACCCTCACTATTCAGATTGACTCGCTAAAGGATGAAAATCATAGGCTAAAGTCCACTATTCAAAGGCAAGGAAAGCGTTTGAAAATGACTGGGAACATAATAATAAAGAATGTTGAGAGTGTTACAACAGTAGTTAATTCTGAGATCCTGTGAATCAAATTTAGCATGCAGTTAAGAGGTAAAGATTTGATTGTTTGCCTTAGTTTAAATTTATTCATTTTTTTAATTATATATATTTAATTTGATTTTTGTTGTTAAAATAGAACTAGCTACAGAATCAATTGATTTTGTAGCCAATTTACTTCATTCGAATTTGTGGAAATTATTGGTTATAACCATATCTAAACTCTTTTATTTTCGTTTTTGTTTCCAGGATATCAAGTAATTAGTGGTGATCTCATATTATGGACTATTTTTGAGCTCATTTGGCACATCTTTTGTAAACAAAAAGAAGTTTGTTTTAGTTTTGAGAGACACAATGTGATATGGAGTGGTTGTCACCCTCTATTTTGTAATCAACAAATCATTTTAGAGATTTAATCTTATCCCACAAGATAAGATATTTAGATTTTCTAAACTCTTTAAATACTTGTAATTTTTGTAATCAAGGCATCCTCTCCTGGGGAAGAAGATGGACTTTTGATCAATAGACTTTAATGGAACAACACTATTCATTTTGGCTTTAGCTTCTTGTGGGTGGTGTCTTCATTAAGTTTTTGTTCATCTTGATATCATAATAAGTTTTTTGATAGATTTAGTCTTCATCATTTATTATGTTATTAGGATAATTCCTTTATGAATGTTGTCCATAAATGCTTCAGATATAAGTTTTGTAATCATCTATTTAGCTTCAATTACAAGGTTTCTCCTTTAATTTCTGTTGATAGATTAAATGCAAGGATGTTCGCCAACAGATTTTTCTTAATGCAATTTCTTTCAATTATAAGATCACGATAACTATTGATATCATTCTATCTGCTATTTAAATTTAATTGCCAACATAATCATTCTGCATTTATTCATAACAGACTTAAGGTTCATTGCAGGTTTTCCTCCTGGGCAAGGTGGTTATATGTTTTCAGTTCGCATAGATATCTGGATGCATATAATTAGTTCAATAACAGGTTAGATCGATTTCATTTTTCTACTATTTGTTTATCACTAAAATTTCAACGTAAAGTTTAGATTTTGACTATCTGCACGTTTTCATTTCATAACATTTCTTCATTAGTTTAAGACTTATAAAGGGAAAATCAAAAAATATTTCTATGTGCTTTCTTTATCTCCTTCTTCGAAAGCAGTCATTTTCACATCGATTTTCATAAGTTTCGATTAAAACTTGTAGCCTGTAAATAATGTATAGAAATGAAAATTATCTATCTTTAACTTAAATACACCTATTACAGTCACATTATATACATATGTACATATATATAATATTTTGTAATTAGTTACCTATTTCTTTTCTTTTATTTTTGTTTCTTTTAGGATTCTTAGATTGGCCAATGGAGCCATTAAACCCATCAGGACGAGTTATACCAAACGTCTTGGGTTACTTAGACAACCCCAGACTAGACTCATTCTTCCAATTGACGGACGATGATTTTCGCCCGTCAACAAAGCTAGACTTTGATTTGCATAGGTGAATGCAAGAATGCATGGCTGGACCGTTATCCTCACTCCGGAAGGTGCCTCCACTAGGGATCTGTATGTGGAATGGGCATGTCCAATGTTGGTTAATGTTCTTGGAAATTTGGTGGAAATATGCTCTCCACCCTTCACAAAAATCATCATGGATGGATAATTAAGTGTTGTAACTCCCATTCTACGAGCCCCAGAATAAGTGCTACTATCTCCAGTTGCCATACGTAGACGAGTATTGCCATAACCTGCACTGTAGAGCATGTCGATTTAGGAATTAACATTGGTGTCGTATACAAGCCACAGTTCGATGGCCTTCACTCAATTTATCTGACCATAATCGTATGCCACTTCTTTGTCTTTGTTGCTAGCGTAGTTCGGATCCATGGGAGAAGCTGTGCCATATTGAATCAATGGAATTTGATTAGAATGTAAGTCTGCCTTAAGATCATGCATGAATCTAAGCAATAGAATACCTGTTGTCATGAGGGTCGACTTGATCGTAGAGGGAGACCAATCAGGGTGGAAGGATTTGACGTAGGAGGAAGCTCGTGACACGTGAGGACAAGCCATTGATGTCCTAGATATTATGTTATAATTAACCAATCTCCTGTCTTCACTATTTTCTGTCATAGATGAAGCTTTTGACCATGCAGCCATGATCTAGGTATGCCTCTTCAATCTTATAAAAAGATTAATCAAGGCGGTGATGGTGTCTTGTGGCCTCCAAAGGTTAAGGTGGATGCCGCTAACAAATCCATCGATGGTGTCTCGAGTCTTGAAAATTCAAGCCACCGATTTATCGTTTTCATAGAGGCGGTGAAATGATTACATCCTGAGATACTCCCTCCAAAACGAAATTGCTATAAACAATTCATTACAGCTTGCAAACCCCAATATTTCTTCTGTGGATTTTAAACAAGTCATTTCCCAAAGGCTTCGTAAATATGTCTACAAATTGTTCTTCAGATCTGCAGAATTGAATAGAAATCTCTTTGCCGGTTACCAACTCTTGAATGAAATGATACCTCGTATCAATGTGCTTACTCTGTTTGTGAAAGACGTGATTCTTTGACAGTGCAATGACAGATTTATTGTCACAGACAATTTGGGTTGCATAATTCTGGTCATGCAACAATTCATTCAAGACCCTTCTCATTCATATAGCTTGACATGCAGCTGCAACTGTTGCAACATACTCTGCCTCAGTAGAATATAGAGTCACAATGGGTTGTTTCTTTGATGCCCATGCCACTGCTCCAGATCCAAAACTGAACACATACCTAGATGTTCTTTTTCTGTCATCAATGGAACCTGAAAAATCACTATCAATATATCCGATCAGCTCAAAGTTTAAACTTGATGTGTATCGGATACCAATATTAGTTGTTCCAGGAAGATATCTCAGGATCCTCTTTCCTACTTGCCAACGAGTACTCTTCAGAGTCTCCATAAATATGTAAATCAAACTTACAGCAAACATGATATCGGGTCTAGTTGTTGTTAAGTACATAAGGCTTCCAACCAACCTCTTATACAGAGTTGGATCAACATATGATCCCTCATCATACTTGCTAAGTTTGATACTAGTTGCCATAGGTGTTGCAGTTGGTTTACAATTCAACATTCTAAAACTTTTCAATACTTCATTTGCATAGTTAGTTTGACAAATGAAAATGCCATCATCAGATTGATCCACTTCAATTCCAAGAAAATACTTCATCAATCCTAAATCAGTCATCTCAAACTTTGTTTTCATGGCATTTTTAAAATCATCTACAGATAGATCTCCAGTAAAAATCAGGTCATCAACATACAAACAGACAATCAAAGTTTTACCTTTCTGGTTAACCTTTGTATACAGAGTTGGTTCACTTGGACTTCTGTTGAATCCAACACTGATCAGGTATTCATCAATCTTTCTATACCAAACTCTAGATGCATGCTTCAATCCATATAAGGATTTCCTTAACTTGTAAACTTTATCTCTATGTTTATCAATCTCATAACCCAGAGTTTGTCTTACATAAAAATCTTCTTCCAAATATCCATTCAAGAATGCAGACTTGACGTCCATCTGGTGCATGATCCATCTATTCTGAGCTACAATAGCTAATACCATTCTCACAGTGTCAATTCTTTCTATAGGAGCAAATGTTTCATTGCAATCAATACTAGGTTGCTGACTAAACCCCTGAGCTACAAGTCTTGCCTTGTACTTTTCAACTTCACCATCTACATTCAACTTAGACTTATAAACCCACTTAACACCAATATTGTTCTTACCTTCAAGTAAATCTACAAGATCCCAAGTGTTATTTCTTTCAATGGAATCAATCTCCTCATCCATTGCTTTTATCCAGACATCCTCTTTAGCAACTTCATCAAAACTTATAGGATCACATGCCATTAATGCAAAATTTGAAATCTGATCTACTTCTTCATTCTGATTATATAACTCTCTTAAGATTTTAGTCTTTTGTCCTTTAAATTAGTTTCTTAATGAAGCTAAAGTGGGATTTGATTCACTACTTACCTGTGAATCTGATTGATGTCCACCATGTCCAGATGGTTCACCACGCTCATGAGTTCTTGGCGTTCTAAATTTATATGGGATGAAATATGGTGCTTCCATTGTAGGAATTCTTGTTGCAGGCATATGTGCATGTGAAACCAACTGTCCATCTCCTTCAGCCTGCTCAGCTCCATCATCATCTTCACGAGGTAACAAAGCTCTCTCTGAAATTAATTTGTCAATACTCCCATCCCAGGCTTCATCTTCTTTAAATTGAACATCTTTGTTGATTACATATTTCTGGGTGATGGAATTGTAGAGATTATATTCCCTAGACTCTTCACTGTATCCAACAAAGATACATCTCTCGCTTCTGTCATCCAACTTCCTCCTCATTTCTGCAGGTACATGCGCAAGTGCAATACATCCAAAAATTCTCAAATGAGAAACATTGCAAGGCTTACCATCCCAGGATTCCTGAGGTACACCATCCCTCACGGTCTTGGTCAGACTTCTATTCAAAATAAAAACAAAGCAAAGAACCACATCTCCCCAATATTCATTTGAAAGGTGATTTTCTTTCAACATGCTTCGCGCCATATCCATGATGGTCTGATTCTTCCTTTCAGCCACTCCATTCTGTTCTAAAGTATATCGAGCAGTAAACTACCTTTTAATTCCATGAAGATCACAAAATTCAATGAATTCATTCAGCTTATACTCACCTCCTCTATCAGACCTTAGGATCTTAATGGTTCGACCACTCTCATTTTCAACCATAGACTTAAACCTCTTAAAAAAATCAAAAGCTTCATATTTCCATTTCAACAAATACAACCAAGTCTTCCTAGTGAAATCATCAATGAAACTCATAAAATAAACAAAACCAGTTAAAGAAGGTGTTTGAGACGAACAAAGTTCGTCACGCTCAAATAATCCAAAATATCTGGAATATAGTAATCAAATCCATATGGAATATTATATATGCAATAAGAATGAATAGTAAGATAGATGATATTGCAATTGAGAATGAGGGCCTGCTTATATACCCACGCAGGGGTGCACTTTACCAATAGTCATGTCCTTTGAGACATGACCTTTCATTATTAATAATTATTATGTTATGAATATCTATGGTATATGTATATTTATATTCATAACATTGCTTTCCCCTTAAAAATGCTTTGTCTTTAGAGCATACTTTATGGAAGACATATCTCTTACGCTAGCTTGTAATTATTGTCGCATGATTCTTCATTATCGAGTTAGTAATCGTTGAGGACTTGAGACGATAGGATTTTCTAAGCGTTGAGCAGAACTTTCGCATTATAAAGGAGTCTACCCATCCTAATTCGATCTTTTGCATGGGAAGTTTATAGGGTTCTTGGAAAGAACTTGATGTATTTTGACTCCCATGATAACTTCTATTTTGAGCATCACTTGTAGCTGAAGTAATATACTTCGACATATTGGTCATTTGTTTCTGTTGATACAAGGATTGGCTAAAGTATTGATTTTTGTGATTAGTATGTTGATAAGGCATCATTGCAACTTGATCCTTACTTCGTATACTTATAGCTTTTTGTTCAGTAACTTTTGGAATTGAATTTTCTTCATGGCCATGGATTGTTTCTTCTTCGACATTTGAAGACCTCTTTACATCAATTGGATTCACATCCTTTTGAGTTGTAAGGTTGATTGGTTCTATATTAATTCCTTTATCCAGAATTGAGACTTTTACGTCTAACGACTTATTTAGTTCCATAGGTTCAGTCATTGTCTCTTTATCGATTATTGATGTTTTGTGATCTAGCTCTTCTTGTAAAGACTTCTTATCATGCTTAAGCCTTTTGATTTGCATTAGTAAATCTTGATTATGTCGTTTTAATTGTAAAAGTTCTTCTTTATCTTCTGACTTGTCATCTTTATTTTTTGATTCTAGATTCTCCCTTCTTTCATCCTTTAAGCTTTTAATTTGTTTTAGTAACTTCTGATTAAGGTTCCTTAGGCATGAGCTTTCTTCCTCTTTTTCGGTTAATTTCTCTTTGAGACCATGATTTTCTTGTTCGAACTTTTGAAAACACTGCTTCTTCTCCTTGGACTTTATGATTTTTGCAAGTAGTTTTTGATTATGATTTCTTAGGCAAGAAATCTCTTCACCTTTTTCAATGATGATTTTGTCATATTCTTCTTGTCAATCTTGCAACTTCTGTATTGACTTTTGGTTATCTAGAAGGATCACTTCTGATATGTCCTTCAGGTCTTCTGATGATGGAGCTTCTGAAATTGACTTCATTGTAGCATACTGTAATGTGAATTTCTTCTTCTTATAAGAAAATGTTAAAAACTTTCTCCTTGTGTTGAAAATAAAAGTACCTAATGTATCTATCCAAGTTGACCCTAGAATTATATCAACACTGTCTTGATAGATTGATACAACATTGAATTTTGTTGTGAATTTGTAATCGCCCATAGATAGTTGTAGGTTCTTAATGTCATATTTCTCATAGGAAAGACACGTGTCATTTTCAATTATATTTGGTTCTAAAATTATTATATGGTTTTCCAGGTCAACGTTAATGTGATTTTTCCTAGCGGTCGGGCAAATAACGATGTTGATATTCTTTCCCTGAATAATCCCATTAACTTTTAATAAGGGATCCACATATTTTTTATAAGTATGAGGGAATTTTCCTCCTTCCATTTTGAATTGTACTTCTTTTTTTAACCTGAATTGAGGTTGATTTTTTTATTTTTTTTTTGTATCACCCAGCCTTTATA